>QNGE01001346.1:115054-141737 GCA_008508345.1 Paragonimus westermani | reverse complement strand
CCATTATTTCGTCTATGACGAAATTAAACAAAAATGGTGACAGCGGACAGCCTTGACGTACGCCACTCATGGTGCTGAAACTGTCAGACAGTTCACCATAAACCCTAACCTGAGCTGAGGTATGAGAATAGAGTGCCGACAGTATGTTCATGTACTTAGTCCGCACACCTCTTCGTTTGAGCGACTCTAAAAGTGTAGATCGATCCACTGAATCTAACGCATCTTTATAGTCGAGAAACACAACAATTGTTGGCCGGCGGTACACATGACGCCGCTCCAAAATTTGAAGAAGAGTGAAAATGTGTTTTTATATATACCCGCCCGGCGCGAAACCCAGCCTGTTCTCCCCTTATGTTTATCTCTGAAGCTGCAGTGAGTCGACGAAGTATACTGGATGCTAGAACCCTAGAAATGGCTGGGGTCAAATTGATTCCTCTGTGGTCTTCACAAGAGCCCCTTATATTTTTATTGAATATAGGAACTATTATCGAGTGACCCCAACTCGAGGGGATAGTTTCCGTCGTCCATAAAATCAGAAGTAACGACGTGACGAACAATTGTTTTCCATACTTCTTCCTCAAGTCAATACCTGACCGCGTGACATAACACACAGTCACCGTCCGGTCTGGGCCCGACCAGTTATTGTATGGAGTCTAAAATTAGCCCCTAATGTCATTTGTTAAAAATCACCGTCCGTTTTTGCGGCTGGTCTTATGACACCTTGCTTAAACCTATTTTGAATGATCTATGTGTGGAATTCGTGATTATTGCGAGTTTTGGCTGACATGACAGCGGTGGATGACTGTTTAACTATTCAGTTTTGTGGGGCGTACGTTCAGGTTGGAAACGTTGCGCGAACAAAATACCGGGGTAAAAATAAACCTTCAGTTCTTTAACCTGAAAAATCGAAAAAATACTGCGAAACCCCCAGGGTATCACAGCTGTGTTGCAGTACACAAAAGACAGTGTTGACACCTTGAGTAAAGAAAAGTGAACTTATGTACAGGAGTTTTTTAGAATGAGTGTCACAGGGACGAATGCACGAAAAACACTTGTCGTAGGTTATGGCACTGATGCCGCAACGTACAGAGTTTGAAGAATAAAAATAACATGCTCGTATCTCTTGTTACTTTGCAAAATAATATTGACTACCACCACCTTGGAAAAAGAAATATGTAACTACTTTCTAGCGTGTATTTTTATTGCACAGAATCCCTTAGCATGTAGAGTATATTCAGCGAGTAGTTACATACGCCAGTATGATGCAATGTAACTTCTTTGGAATTCATAAGGTTTTGTACATTGTCGTTCAAAGTATTCACCATATTCAAATGTTGAATGGCTTGTAATCCCTCTTTTGAAAAAAAATCGGTCTTTGTGGACACCAGTGTAAAAGGTGTTTCTGAACAAAACTGCGGTGCTCACATCATTAACTACAAAAGATAGCAAGAACGTACGGCATTGAGAATTTTCTTAATCCTTGCGAGTGTGTGCTATTAAAATAATGTATTGGACAAATGCGCGTGGACTTGGCTTTTATCCACTCACAGTTTGGAAAGACTTTCCTCGAGAGCAATCAAAACTTAACCTCATTGGGTATCAGACTGTAAGAACGTTATGGGGTTTTGAAACAAACTTTTATTTTCAGCAATGTTCGGAAATGTAGCGAGTATTCAGCTCTACTGTAGCCTGGAATCAACTTTTGTAACCTACAGCGAAAAGAAAAAGAACATAAGGTGGGCTCCAGCCTACTCGGAGACACTCAAAAGCGCGTCGACCAAAAAGTACGTCGAAACTTAAGGTACGTTAAACAGCACTAAAAATGCAAACCGAACTATCTTGAAGAGCACAGTAGCAGACGTGTCTTTGGGAGAAAGACGAATATTCGTTGCACGCCATTACTTTGGCTGCTGGAGGAAGTGACGCCGAGTTATCATCATGCCCTCTATAGCAGACACAACCGGAAAAACGCCCATAGTACAAACGAGCAAGAAAGTGTGACTGAAGTGGACACACTTAGGGTAACCACAAGACCGGTAGTTGCCACAGTAGCTATATGCGCTAAATGGACGGGATGGAAGCCATGTTGATAATGAACCAGCTCCGTTGGCTCTGTCACGTCTGTCGGATGGCGATAACCCCATCCCGAAGCAGTTATTGTACAGACAAGTGAAATCAGGTAGGCGAAATCCCGGTGGCCAGAAGCGGAGGTACCAGTATGTTGTGCAGGCAAGTTTTTCACGTTGTAACGTTGATTTCAGATGTTTGGAATATTTGGCGTTGCGCCGGACGGCCTGGAAGAATACGGTTCGGGCGGGCGTCCGAAAGTTCAACGAGCAGTTGTTGCGCGGTCGCGAGCAGAAGCGTGCGGTACGCAAAAGAACCGTCGGTGCCATAGGTCGCGGTGACGTGATTTTACGGCGGTCCAATGTGTGCGGCCGCGAATGCGCTGGCCGTTTGGGGTTAGTAGGTCACCAACGTACTCATAGTACACCATCGGCAAAGAGGCGACGAGTACGTTAGGCTCAGGTAGGTCATATCAGTGTATCCATTCTACCTCTGTTATTGACTGCTTCGACCAACATCCTTGTCGTTGACAATTAATCCTCTTCTCTTTTTAGAAACTTGAGTGTCTGTGGTCTTCTATCCACTTTTTTCTTCGGCTTTGTTTAGTGTATTGTATGATGAATAGTCTGCCTGGCTTTTCACAGTTCAATGAGAATTTTGCTTTTCATCCCTATCTTTTTTGTGATGGACCAACCTGCACTCCTATACTGCAATGCTTCTTGTATTACACTTCAAAAATCTTTCTCCCTATTTTAGGTCCCGTCATTGCAGCCCCTCTGTGTTTAGTTTCCAAGAGATAAGAGTTTCCTTTCCCTATTAGCCAATCAACTGACTAACCCGCATTGGCCGGCTGGACACAAAGGCCCCATTTGCACAACTCCCGGTCTTCTTCCTTCGGGTTTACAGTGGATATGTGGCGTGTGTTTGGAACTGCAAATGGTGCAGCGCAAGCCAATTGCAGTGATGGCTAAGCGCAGGCGTCCTTTAGCTTCGGTCACTGTGACAGGCTAATTCGAATCGGATGCCGCCAACCATATGGGCTGAGCTGCGGCAGTTCAATCTTACCTCATGATGATGATGACTATCCAGAACATACTGGGAATTTTCGTCTAGCTGGAAGAAACCAAAAAGTTCAGCAGACATAACTATACTTCACTGTTTTTAGGTGGATCTTGTAAAAATGTGGATGTTGTAATAAGCATATTTGAATCCGTGGATTCAGTGCACTGCAAAGTAAAAATGACTTTGAAAACGAAGTGGGGATTTTAGATGAAGTGAGGGATGAATGACTTATATTGGTATGCTGGAAGCAATTTTTGTGTTGTTGTACAAACCGAATTCCACAGAAGTTTATTTACCTTTTTGCATAAATATTAGAAAATTCTATGAAGTTCAATTGAAAGTTCAAATAAAAGCGGGAACGATATTATTCTATCTGTAAAGACTCAGATACTTCCAACCGTCGAATTCAAAAGGGAAAACATGGACGGAGCTACGTATCTTAGCCGTGTGAGTTGGCTGAAGGAATTGTTACAAGGGGGAAATTGAAAGCATCTTCCTCGTGGACGCGCTTGTCGACTGAGACTTGTACTCCAATATAACCAACTGTAATAAAAGAAAGACATCCACTCAAAATAGCAAACCCATAACCAGATGAAGGCCAATTCAAAAACGGGTACGGCATCCAATCCTCATTTAGCTGATTGATACCGAAAATTATAACAGAGACTGTTACTAGACAAGCGATAACCAAGTTGAGTACCAAAACAAGCATAGAAATAACGCAGCGTATTTTTGAGTTGGAAAGTTCGCAGAAAACGTAGAATAAAAGCGACACAATACTTAAGCAATATAAAAGTAAAGATACTGACATGAAGACTTGAATTATAATGAACCACCACGGCGCCAAGAAATCTCGTATTCCATCATATTCTGGTGAATATATCCACCAACAACCAAAATATGACTTCATGTTTGCATCGGTCCTCAATATAAAACCGTTCATGCAAAATTCCCATAATCCTAACCGTGAGAACGGCGTATGTATCCTGGAATAAGACTGGAGCCAATATGGAGATACGAAGCCAGCAACAAACGAGGTAAAACCAAGTCCGTTGACAGAGAGGGCGAAAACTGCGTTTCCCATTTTCTTATTCCACTCCGTTCTTTTTTCACCCTTGATATCCATATGCTAAGGCGACTGAAACGGTAACTGGAAAGGTGTTTAAATGCCCGCTTAAAGTTTAACGGATTTCTAGTGGATCTAAACACTGAAAAAGCTTGATTATAAATACAATGTCAGAACGTGATGAAAAGAAGAGAGACTGACTCACAATGGTTCGTTAAGGTGAGTTAGTCTAGAGCTTCACTACGCTGGATGAGGTACTCAACTGATACTATTCGTAGTTCTGTCCCAAAGGGATTTCTGGGTCACAGTGGAGATAATTCGGAGGACAGACAAATGCGGATATTTTCCAAAATAAATTGTTGTTTTCTTTAGTTATTGACTTTCCAGAAGTCCGTACACCAGCGACACGGAAAATAGGGAGGAGCGACGGCTCGCTACCTTGATGGTAAATTTTGTATTATTGACCACTGATTGATTCGACCCGCTTGACTTAAATGCCGAGTCTGCATGAGAATTTGGGAAGGGTGGAAGATGCGGAGAACAGTGAAGACTATAAGGGACAAAATGGTGTACGTGACGCTAAAAGTTCCATGTTTGGTATACGGATGTAAAGGGCGACTGCTTTTGATGGTTCCGTTTTTCCAGACATGGAAACTGTGTACCCAGGGGGAGTTACACGTCGCAACTTTTCTCGAAGTTGCCAAATGCCTGGACTGAAGAACAGATGAATGCATGTTCGCCTCTACTACACACGTTATTTTTATTGCCGGGTGGAGGTGCAAAATTAAGTGTGAGCTATTTGACAGATGAACACAAACAGGGCTACGCGCAGGCACGGACTGGATGTTAAATTAGCGATTCACACGAACTTTGAACGCAGTCACTGTCGTAACACTCACGACTTGTTTTGGTAGAGTTTTAGGCTTTGCACAGCCAGATTGGGGAAAGACTCTGCCGTAGCTGTGGTATGCTGTACTGACTAATTAGGTTCTGGAAGTGCTCACTGAGTGAGATAATATTCGAAAGATTGTACAGAGATCTGTACGGAAAATTTTAGGTCCTCAGAATATTTAACAGCAATATAAGGTCACCTCCCTGTCTGCGATTTTCAAAGGAGAGGAGAATTAGCTCGTGAGGCCACTCAGGATATGTTTCTCACATAATCCACGAACTGCTTTCTTCGCACGCCTCTGAAAGGTTTCCAAGATAGTTTTGTCTTTCTGTATATGACGAGACCAAACAAGGGTCCCTTGCTCGAGATGAGGACGAACACAGCTGTTGGACAGACCATTGAAAAATGAACGGCCGAATTTTCCAGACATGCGCTTCAGAACGGCTAGCGTGCTACTAGCTTTATTGGCGCATGCCTCAGTGCTGGGAGAACAGTAGAGGTTTTGTGACTCAAGATTGCCAAGGTGTTTTTCTCCAACCGTAACTTAGAATGGCAGCCTGCCAAGGGAGTAAAGGATAATTTGCTTATATTTGACATGCATAACTTTGCTGGTACCGAACTCGACGAAGTTTTTTCAGACCATTTGTAAACGGCAGTGAAATCAGCTTGTAGAACACTCGCATCAGGGCTATTATTGAAAACGCACCAGATTTTAGTACCACTAGCCAAAAGAATCAGGGGGAGGAGTTGTTTCAGACGGCAGGTCGCTGGTAGAGGCGGAGAAAATAGTGGCCCCAAAGTGGAGCCTTGTGGGACTCCACTGGAGCTAAACCTGGCAGATAGTATGGAGAAATGCTTGATAGATAGGATTGGCAACTCTCAAGTTGCAGGAAGCTGGGGATTTTAGGACGTCAAATGGGATCTCGCTCTGAGTATATTAGGCGGTTTGACACTTTCCCTCCTTTGCCCAGAGGTGTGTATTTTGATTTTTTTTTCAGGAAACTTCGGAACGTTACGCTTCACAGCCGAAGATCTCCACACATTGTTTACACCTAGAAAACCCATACTGGCGAAGTGCTTACTTAACTGTACCTAGTCGAGCGTGAACAAAGCATATAATCTTGGAATAGATAGGCAATGGTGATGATAAAATATAAAATATCCGATGAAATATTGATCAATGAGACATAATGAAAAGAAAGAGAGTTGCATTTCACATGCAAATTGGTACATGCGTTTCTATAACAGTAGCTTGCATGTTCCATGAGATCCAAACTAACAGATGTGATATTGCATCAATTTACTGTTTACGAGGTTGTGTGGAATAATTGTAACACGCGACCGAAACTAGTTAGCGCGCATGGATAGAATTTGAAGTGATAATCCTTATACGGTTGTTTCGTTCACTCTTCAGATCGCCACGTCAACTTTGTGCATCGGGATCCCGAACCAACGGGCAGTCGGAAAAACAGGGAGGACACGTGTATTTAAACATAACTCCCTCGTACTTTTGTATCCTTATTCTTTTTGATAATCCAGTATCGCCGCGTGTTGCGTAATACATCTTCGGTCATAATCTGTCTGCTGTTTCATTTGTATGTTACAATTTTGACGACCCTGCCAGGATACGAAATGTCGAATTACGCAAAGGAACCTGAAAAAGATCAACATCCCGCTAATCCTGCCAACTCCAAAGACTTCGGTCACCTCATGGAAACGGTGACAAACATCCTAGACAAATTATCGACGAAACCCACTACAGCGGAGTTGCAGGTATCGATTCCAGACCCCGACAAGTTTACTGCGAGCGGCACTATTCCCGTTTGGACGATCAAGTACCCGCCTATCTTCGTAACTTCCAAGCAGCGTCCCACAACAACCTTGTTCTGAATTTGCTCAACGGAGAAGCCTTCGGTATTGTTATAGAGCAAAACAGTTTGACACTCCCGTGTCAGAGGAGACGCTTACTGAGCTGTGGCATCTATTGGATACCCCCTTGCATCCGACAGTCTGCCGACAACAGTTCCATGCACGGAGACAGCTCGAGGGGAAACTGTCCGGTCGTTTGCTCGTGAACTGCGGCACCTGGCCAAACGCAGATGTGAGGAAGAGTCCTCAAAGGAACTCCGGAAGAGGATTCTTCAACAGCTAGTGGAGGGGGTCCGGCCAACGAACATAAAAAGAAAGTTCCTTCTTAATCCGCCCATCGACCTTGACGTCGCAGTGCGGTTGGCCGAGGACCTTAAGCAGATCGAGGCAGCCGTCGGCCGACCAGCCCAGTACTGCTTCGCGGCATGGGCGACCAGCTAGAGGAACAATCCCAACCGCTGGTAGAACTCACACTCCAACAACAACACTGGTAAGTCTGGCGGATACCGGAGCGTCTTTAAGTGTAATCAACACGCACAGCACACAGACTCTCGGGCTACAGGTGAAAACCGTGTTGTCAACGCATCCTAACGGCCAGCGGTGACCAAATGAAGACGGAGAGCAGAGTAGTTGCATCGGTTGTAATAGCCAGATACCATATAGAGCACAGTTTTTTGGTGAGCCCCAATCTCCCATTCTGTGTTAGAGTGGGATGGATCTTTTAGGCCGTCCTAAGTGCACGCTCGATTTGCACAGACTTAAGTTAAGGAACCCGTCCGGCGCCACTTATTTGACATATATGTCTGGAACGCCGCCAGAAACCGACTTCTTTCTCTATGTCACTACCGCCCCTTCCGAAGTGAATCGCCAACTTGGCCGAATGATCCAGTCGAGTAGGGCTCCCAGCAACTCACGAAGTGCTCAATGCTTGAAATGGATAATCAAAAGTCGACCACAAGTGTTCGCGTGGGAGGAAGCATCGTTAGGTCGTACAAACATTTTGAAGCATGGAATCAATACAGGGGATGCGCCCTCAATCAAAATACCCCCACAAAGGATACGTGCACATCTTCAGGATGAGTTACTTAAGATGGTTGACGACGTTACAGAAGAACGTGATCAGGCCTTTGAAGTCTCCATGGGCTGCCACAATAGTTCTGGTAAAAAGAAAGGTGACGAAATACGATTATGCGTAGATTACAGGAGGCTTAATCGAGTGACAAAGACAGACGCATTTCCATTACCAAGAATTGATGGCCTGTTTGATGCCTTCGGCGGAGCCACTTATTTTAGTACGTTAAACTTGTCAGCATGCTATTGGCAGGTGGAGGTCGAGGAAAAGAATCAAGCGAAGACGGCTTTCACCGTACCGTTGGGGCTGCATGAGTTCGGAGTTAATCCCTTTTGACTATCAAACGCATCTATGGCATTTCAACGCTTGAGACATAAAGCATTACATGACCTGATCTCCAGAACATGCCTAATGTATCTAAATGGTGTCATAGCCCATGGGAGGTCCGAACGAGAACATATGCGCAATTAGGTGGTCGTGCCGGACCGCCTGACGGAAGTCGGCCTAAAGCTGAAGCCCTCAAAATGTCACTCCCTACTCAAAGAGATAACATTCCTGGGGCATATAACTTTGGGGGCGGGTATCCGCACAGACCCTAGAAAGACGGAACAAATTCGATCTTGGGCAACGCCGAAGGGCGTAAACGAGCTGAGGGGCTTCTTAGGGCTTGCGTCCTATTATCGCCGCTTCATCGCTGAGTTCGCTTGCAGTTCCGCTCTTCTAACCAAAAAGGAATCCACGTGGACAGAAGAATGTGACCACGCGTTTAAATCACTACGCAAAGCTCTGTGCACGGCGCCAGTGCTAGCTCTTCCGGACCTGTCACCGAAGGCCGGGGAGTTTGTTTTGGATACCCATGCAAGCGACAGTGCAATCGGTGCGGTTCTCTCGCAAAAAGGACAAGACGATATGGAACGAGTGACAGCTTACGGTAGCCGGTGTTTTAGTAAATGCGAGAGAAACTACTGTACGACGAGAAAAGAAATGCTTGCGCTAGTATTCTTTATGCGGCATTTCCGGCATCATCTCCTAGGCGAAAGTTTTATCGTACGCACAGTCCATTAGTCTCTGCGCTGGTTACAAAAATTCTAAGACCCAGAAGGGCAATTAGTACGATGGCAGATCCTACAGGAATATGACTCCGTGTGTGAACACAGGCCGGGCGGACGACAATCGAACGCTGACCCACTATCAAAGTGTCCTCTACGAAATCACGCCGACTGTACGTCTTGCACTACGCAAAACGTGGCGTCGATCAACCTAGAGGGTGGAGAATATGGCCGCTGGCAGCAGGCTGGAGCAAGAGACCCTGAGGCTGCGCTAGTCTATGAAAGTTGCCGGAACGATGGTAACAGGCCATCAAGCAAGGAAATGGAAGGAAAAAGCTATGAATCTCGCTGCGTTTGGGCGCTATGGGAACAGCTCGCGATGGCAGGGGGAGAATTATTTATCCAATGCGGACTCGCTTACATGAGAAGGGTCGTGGTTGTGTGACGTCATAACAGACTTGCACTTCGAGCTCGTACATGCGAAAATGAACAAGTTGGAAGCGGCTGCACGACAACGATTTTGGTGATCGCATAAGCGGAGCGATCTCCGGTTTTTATGCCAATCGTGCGAGAAATGCGGCACTTTTAAAAGCCCTCAAATGGGAAGTCGAGCATTGCTGTAAGTTATGGCCTCGAAAGATCCTAACGAGTTGATCAGCGAAGATATTGTGGGGCCGTTGCCCAAGACACCTCGAAATAATCGGTCCATCTTGGTCCTGGTGGATCACTACACCAAATGATGTGGGGCTCTCCCGCTTGCACAAATGGATACATCTACAGTAACAACAGCCATTGCCGACCATTGGGTGTGCCTGTGGGGAGCCCCGGCCCAACTCCCTTCAGACCAAGGCTCCTGCTTTGAAAGCTCCTTGGTTCGTGAAATGTGTGGGCTACTAGGAATAGATAAAACGTGAACCACAGCTTACCACTCGCAGGGCAATGGGCAAGTGGAAAGGACAAATCGGTCCTTCAAAATTCTTCTCAAGTCTTTCGCAGAGGAGAGTGTCACAGAATGGGACCTAGCGATATCGAAACGTCTGTTGGCTTACCGTAGCGTTATTCATCCTTCGACTGACCAAACCTCACATTTTTGTGGACAGGCCGAGAAGTGAGACTACCCTCAGCTGCCGGTTGCCCGTCACATAGCAACTGCAAATTCCAGTAACAAAATACGTGAGCAACCTTCTTGACACAATTCGTCGGGTCCTCCGGATAGCACGAGCACATCTGGAGACATCTCACAAGCATCAGAAGGACTATTACGATAAGAGAGTATTTGGAGTTCCTCTGAAGGTTGGCGAAAGGGTGTGGTTGCGCAACAAGGTTCCGAGTTCGGAAGTCCGAATAAGGATGCATAAACAATGAAAAGGGCCGTATGTTGTCGAGCGAATACCTTCGGAGGCAACCTGTCAAATGAGTGAATAAAAAGGAACTAACAAACAGCCTATTGTTGTTCCCTTGAGTCGACTAAAACCATACACACAATTTACAGACCAGGGACCACCACCGGTTCCCCCGAGTTCGGGATGGAAGCGAAACTTCCTAACGTGTTAGATATAGGCAAAGTACCGGGGACGGTGCGTGGTGAAGACGGGAGCTGTGTAACACGCGATCGAAACTAGTTAGCGCGCACGGATAGAATTTGAAGTGATAATCGTTATACGGTTGTTTCGTTTACCCTTCAGATCGCCACGTCGACTTTGTGCATCGGGATCTCGAATCAACGGGCAGTCGGAAAAACAAGGAGGAAACGTGTATTTAAACATAACTCCCTCGTACTTTTGTATCCTTATTCTTTTTGATAATCCAGTATCGCCGCGTGTTGCGTAATACATCTTCGGTCATAATCTCTGTCTGTTCTTCAGGCTGTATGTTACAGTCATATCAGAAAAATTGCACTGACGATGAGAGAAACTGAAAGACGCTAATATTTGCCATTACTCGATGTGAATGGTTTCAGGAAGTCGTAAAAACAATCGGGGGGGTGAAGGGGCCAGGAGAATTCAGAATCTGAAATATATGGGTATGGACCTGTTGCAATACTTATTTAACGGCTCGAAAACATTCGGATATTGAAGATCTCGCGTTTCCTTCGACCATTACCAGACTTTGAGAGACACGACATTTTGATTACCTTTTGGGATAATGAGCAAGTGTGTGATCGGGAATAAGGAGCCGTTTTGTGCAGTAAATGGGACAGTGTTACATAGCAAAGTAAACTAAAACAATTGTTCGCGGAATTGCAGGAGCAGTAATATTTTTATGTAGGTTGATGAAATATATGACGCTTGTAAACAGCCATCGCATTGCACTGAGACAAGTGATTGGTCAATGGCTTTTCCTTAAATGCTGGCTATAGCCGTATGGTTAAGAAGCGTAGGCGTAGCAAAATACACGGGGTTCATTAGGTCATTTTTACATTGCCCAACCTGCGTTGTGCAGTTCAATATATTGCGATACGTTTCAGTCTTGTGGTGACGAATTTTTTCATAAGCACTAAAGTTATTTTTTTAATCACCTTGTCAACATTTTGCGTCAGCACGCTATCCATCAAGGGTTGTTGGCAAGACGGCAACAAACGAAGTTGTAAGATGTGTATAACCATCTTGGAAAATGCACGTGGTCCCATGGAAGCGTATTGAACGCCCAGTGAGCTCTTTTGTAGACCATGCAATTTGGGCCAACTTTTTTCATCCAAAATTTAATGACTACTAATTTCGGTTGCCAACTTGTTCTGTACAGCTTGCACATGGAGGCTGAATTTAATCTTTCCAACACAAGAGTGTGTTTTTTGGAAGGGTTTAATGTAGGGAGAGAAACGAAAAGTGACGCGAGACTTTATACGATCTTATGAGGTGTTCAGGCGAACTGCTTTTGTTTATCTTAGCGTACCAGATGTACACAGTTTTTTTTATTATGAACAGTAATTATTTAAACCTGGCTAAAAGTAACTGTAATTTGAAAACTTACAAACTGTTCAGAAGTTTACAAATGGACGTACGTACATATACACGTACGGATAAATGTGGTCTCTAAGTCTGTTGCTTTGTGTGTTCCAAGTATAACCCTGTACGCTATCCGTTCTGCCGGATTTATTGACGGGTTTTGACACGTTGACCGTTACCCCTGATGGTGTGATTGACAGCCGCGGGCAGTCTAAGGAGGTTGTGATGAAGTGCCATGCAGTAATGGCAGTTCCCATCCAGGTGCTATCAGGTTCATTTTCAAAGATGTAAGCCCCAGGTACAAGGCGTAGGAAAATAGACATGACATTCGATGAGATCGAGAAAGTTCGCAAGCTGTTCAGGTCGTTGTATACTCCTCCTGATTTCAACTTCATACAGCAGTTTGTACTAAACATGGACACACTTCATCACGGAAGTTTGAACTTAACTTTTCTCACACTCTGAGGGCTGGCGAATTGAACCAGTTGCTGACGGGGATGCATTTTGAGCTACATTGTAAATGGACAGCAAGCTTAAATGTGAACACATCGTGCCAATTTATTCATTAGCGTGGGTTCCACTTCGAGTACCCATATTCAAGGGGGATGGTCCAAACATTTTGCAGCGCTCTTTGTTACCCGGAAATGGACGCATTTTAAAGACTTTTCGGGGCATGCTCACTAGTTTTGTGCAAGTGATTTTATATGAGCGTGAAGTACTCGAATGGAGGTCGTAGAGATAACTCAGTAAGGTTTGGCGGAGCAGTCAGAATAAAACATGTATTATTCACGTAGGCTACTTTTCTTCTGGTTTCAGCCACCTGGTATGCGCGTGCTAAACAAAGCTGAATGACTTCGAATGACGTACCCCCGGATTTCTCACCGAGATGTTGATCGATGTTTTTGACCACCCATCTTTAAGAAGTCTCCTGGCGAATGGCAAACACGTGCTACGGTGCTGGATTTGTCACATTGTAACTTAACGAAGACTACAATGATATGTAGTTTCTTGTGCATCAGATAAGCAAGATTTGCGGTTTCTAGATGAAAAGTTTTAGGAATGTATAATATCACCGGCAAACGGAAGTGGTTTGCAAGGCTCGGCAACTTCGTATGTCGTGAATACAAACGAAACAGATTATCATTCAAGTCACTTCATCTAACCGTCTCAATGACGATTAGTCGGGGCATTCGGCGGGTGCCTCCTGAGTTATCTGTTTCTGTGTTGTGTTGAAGGTATACCTCTTTGTGGATTATCCCACACATACTCAAATGTGGGTATAGAGTGATGTAAACAGAACTGGACCACAACCTACCTTCCTTCCGTTTGTTCGGGTGGAGGTAGCCCATCTTGGATTGCCAGTTTCCCTAAATGCGGCAAGATAAGCTCTTTACGTCTGCTACTTTACGTCCACCTACAAGAAAATACTTAACGACCGATTTCTCCCTCGTTTGAACTCGTTGAGCAGAAATAGTCTGAATGGGAAGTTGAGACAGAAATATCTCATTCCACGAGACAGAAGTGTTTTCATCTCAGCTACCAGTTCTGTCAGCATCCTCTGTGACTAAGAATTTACGTGTAACTGGGCCGTTACTCGCTTTCATTCAGTTTGTGCAGTTGATCACACTCCGCCAAAGATTGCCAATTTTAACTTACTGCAGCTTGGTGAGACCTTGAGAATGGACCGTTACTGTCACATTTTCCGTGCTATTCCTGCTGATTGCCAGCGGTGACAAAATTGGTCACTTGCAGTTATGAAGCTGTGCTGTAATTTTCCTCCCCCATTCATGAATTAGGATACAACGGAACGCGCTGGAGATACCTAACGACTGTTACTGATTTAAAAGTCGGGTGACCGGTTGGGAAAACGCATCGTGTAGGAAGTGCCCACGTCAACACATTTTCTAATAAGCTGACTTTAAGTCGGGCCAACACAATATTCCTACCCCCTTTCTGTCGCCACTCGTCCGTATGGGGCACTTTGTCAGACAAGGCGGCAGTCCAGGCAGCCGGGTATTCGGCAAGCTACTGGTCAATCTAAGTTAACGAAGACAAGACGTCTGTGCATGTAAGCACATCTACCCCAGTGCACTAAAGTGACAATAGTGGGGAAAGAGTAAGTCGAAACTGAAAGCAAGTTAATTGTTGCACAGCCGAGTTTGATTTCACTTTAAGGGTATAAAACGCTAGCCCGTCCTGGCCTAGTGATCTTCAAAACTTTGCTGACATTATCTACTGTTTAAGCATGCAGAAACCACGAATGTGAAGAGCAATACGCTATGGGAGAGAAAAACTCTTCCTTGTCCAACTACATCTGTTTCGTGCTATCTGGCTAGAAAAGTATCAATTGACCCTTCTTTCAGAGCAACAAGCCTAATTTACGCGGGAACGCTCTGTTCAAAATCATCAACAGGTCGCTCGTATGTCCTGCGACTTAGCCGAGAAGGCAGGTTACAACGATTGTGCTCAATAAAGAAATATGGATGCAAACGGGTCGCATAAAAATGAAAGGAATTTCGGTTGATCGCCTTCCGGAAGAATGTAAGAGACCATTTCAGCTGATTTGGACGAGGTCAGACATCAGGGCTGACCATAGATTTCAAGTAAATGAAGAGGTCTCAATTTTTGTCCCACAGAGGATCTGTCCTTTTCTTGCAACCAAGTCCCGAATGAACAGTTGTGAGAGTTCTGTTCAGTCAACAATAGTATTCAACGAAGAGTCCCCAAGATGGCATAAGCCTCCGCTCCTTCTCCCCACCGCCATCTCAGTTTCAGCACAATCATTCCTTCGGACTTTAATCCATTCACAAGCGTCACATTTGTGGGTTTCTTTAATCTCGACACTCCAAAAGACTTGTATGTAGCACTTCCCTGGTGCTGAATGGGCTCCATTTCCGTCACGCTGTCTTTCAGACTGAAACATCAGATAAGTATCTGCAAATACGAAACTGTTATTTGCCATTCAGAATCCCACTGAACAAATGTTCTGATAGATTAAATCTAAGACAAACAGGGGGATCCAACGTGACGACAAGGGAGCCCATGATGAGGCGCTGTCTGCCGTAAGAATGCAAAGCCAACGCGTTCACTGTCATTACTGAGGCTTCTTTCTGAAGATGTCTTCCGCAATCTTTAACTTCGATTTGCACCCAGACAAATGAGTCACTGGTTTTCATGTTCTTGTACACTGTTTGTCACGGTTTGTCAACGAAACATCGAGAGATCAGACAGGTGACCCACTATCTTGACCCTAACATCCTTGTTCTAACGTGGGTTTGATTTCCAGCAGATGTTAGTGACCACGATCTAAAGGTTTTTGGACATTCGTGGTACACTTCAGATTTCTCCTCTGGACTGACAACGGGCCGAGGTGTTACTCTAGCCAGAATCTTCTATTATTCATTGTCAAAAGATTATCTGTCTCCCTGATATAAGCGACCAACCATGACTCAGAGTCCAGCTCAATATCCGCGACAGGCTCTCTGTCGGCGTTATATATTGTTCTTTGTCATACGACACACTCGACGACAGGGCCACTTTTCCGTTTCCAGTTTTTGCACCGTCTACTTAGTATTCTTATTATTATCTACCTTAACGAACCCGAACCCACTGAGATGTTCAAATGTCTTCCAGGATCAGGGTTTCATCGTCGAAATCCCTAGCAACGCTGGCCTGTTCGGAAGACTAAGCATAACATGTCAAACGGCCTACAATGCAACTTCCAGGACAGACATCTCTAGCGTTTCTGACCTGGCTATCGTGAATGAAGCTCACACGATAGGCTGAGGGGTCACTGACCAACCTTTGAGAGTTACTGACAATTTACCACCAGTTTTTTTGTTCCATCTGTTGTTGGCTCAAAATCTTTGTGACGAACACCTGCTCGGAGCGTGCAGAAAATAGTCTTCTGCACTGAGTTGCTCCGGTACACTCCGACCCGAGTCCGAATCGGTGAAAGCAAATTAACATTTATAAGTTCCTGTCCGTAAGTTGACCGGGCAGTTCGTTCACGCAAAGAGTAAGAGTCATATTTTTAGCACTCCGGCTGAGGGAACGTCACCTTGTTGAAGAACACTCCCGCTCGTTCTTTCAACACACAGTGCGGAACAAATCGCTGGATTCAGAAAATCGTTGAGTTGTATGAAACAACTAATACAACAAATACGGACAGAAGTCTTACCAGTGGTCAGTGAATATAAAAGGGGTTTCGGCTGATTTCCGATTATCACCCTTGAATCGATGTTTCACGGCCGAATGCAGTCTCGCTCAAACTCATCATATAGAAGTCGCTTAAATGGTATCCCCATAGCGTCAAGGTCCTCTCCGGGTTCACGAACTTACAAGACATCTTCTCTAACTGCTACAGTCACAATGGGATAAATTCTCATCTTCAACGACACATCTGAGAGTCGAGAGGTAAAGTCCGGTCTTTGAAGTAGCTTGTCCTTCATAGGTGTGAAATGATATCTTAACGTGGCTGCGTGTAATCGGTAGGCCGTGGATCCTTCTGCAATCTGTGCGGCAAAAACAGTTTCCGAGCTACCAAATTTGTAATTTTGTAACGTGTTTCGTTTCTCGATATCGTTGTATTCTGTTGGCAAAAATGTTTTTGTTCTTATCTTCTAGAGGGGTTAGCGGAGAAGGTGCGGTAGAACAGTGGCATGGCGATCAGCGGAAAAACAACGAAAAATTGCACATCGCTTCATTTCTGAGAATTAATGGTCGAATATCATAAGGATTGATGTTGTCGACGTAATAAGACAAGTTCTCCTTGATTTTTTGAAAGCAATTAATCAGCGGAACGTGATTATAGTATCGACGATTAGGCCGTCTTTGGATCATGATGACTGAGCTTCTTATAAGGCTCCAACCACAAGATACACTAATAAATATATTGCAAGTAGGAATATGCGCGGGTGACTCAAAATTTGGTTTAAATTTCCTCGCTGTCATTGTCCACTCATTATTTTGCTATCTTGGTGCCCAGAGCATCAAAAAATTACACACGATCATTGCTATTCTTTGTCGAATAACCTAACTCATTGAGTATTGTGTTATTCGTGTTCGATATTATCCGTAATATTCTCTGGACTTGTGTTTACTTTTGGTGCCCAGTGCATCAAAAGACATTTGTATACTATCATTGCTATTCGTTGAAGAATAGCATAAATCACTGTGTATTAGCTTATTTGTGTTTGATAGCATCCGCATTATTTTCTAGCCTCGTGCTTCCTTTCCATTAACAACTGTCATATTTACTCACAGACCATAACACAGTGACACGCACAAGATCCAGCAGCATCGGTGGATAGCAGGTATCGAGTGCTCTTGGTCGCTTCGGCTGGCGCATGACTGTTCAGAACGGCATGCAATGCCAGACGTGCCTACGCTGGTACCACTTCAAGTGTACTGGCCTCATGGAGGATCAGTACGCCTTGCTCACCTCTTCACAAAGATCAATTATCTGTATGAGCTCTCTCTTCCAAGATAGCTGCACCCCGCTGAAGGTCACGTTAGATCCTCTACTCGCCACCCCGAGCGAGCAGAAGTCAGACGCGTGCAAGCGTGGCCACAAGGCGTCAAAAAATGTAGGCGCACAGATAGTCACGGTAGAAAAAGCCTTGAGTGATACTCAGAGAGCTTTATCTGACATGAAGTCAGAACTGAGCCCTGTGAACGAGTACATTGCCCTTGCCCTTCCAGGCGCTGCGGCTGCTTGCAAGGCAGTGGCTTTGTCCACTGCTTGAGTTAAGGAAGTCGCGACAAGGTTGAAGGATAGGGAACTTTGGGAGAAGAGGCTTGTTTTGTGGGGACGATTTCCGACTACACTCTCTCCAGGGGAACAAGCCAGAGTGGTGCTGAACGCTTGTTTCCCTCCAGAGTCTATAAAAATGGTTTCCGCCAGCAGACTTCACTCCAAAGCCACAAAGAAGTCACTGGGACTCTTTGTGACGTTACCCGCTAAGATTAGCACGGAGGAAGTACTGGAAAAAGCGGCTGAACTAAAGAAAAAGCACGTTAACCTCAGGGGAGTCTCTCAAGATCGCTCACTGCAGGAGCGGCAGGAGCGCTCTCAGCCTGCTAGAACAAGGTTATGCATCAAGGCTGACCCCAAACTCCAGGCTAGCTTTAAGGTCCTTATCCCTGCTGCCAAGAGGGGACCGGTGCCCTCAGACGAACCACTCCAAACACACACTTCAGAGGCCACTGCCCCTATCTCATTGGAAAGTCAAGCGCTTGTGGATATGCAGGGGGTCGGTAGAACAGATTTCAAAGGTGTTAAGGACCATCATTCTTCTAGACCTCCAATCATCTCACGAAGAAAACGGCCATTTAAACCATATTTTATTCATAAGCTTCACAGCCTAGAGAGTCTGCTGGGAACCCTGCATAAACAATGGCCCAAACATGTCTCATTCCGGCCGCTCTCTCCCCAGCTGCATCCGGGCCGTTTCGTCCTATACTCTCTTCTCATCTACAACCCAATACAAATTTTCAAAGTGTGTAAAACTGCGAATCACCCTCCGACAGCTCTGAAAGCTAGAGCGGTCCGAAAGTCGCCGACCTTGGGCCAACAGAAGCGGACGAGGCGCCCCACAGGGACGCTCACTTATGCCCAGGCTGTGATAAAACGGCCACCCTCCCCCAAGAGGGCTCACAAAACTACGCCGCCAGTTACACAAACCCCCTCACCACTGAGGCTACTTTCTCAAGCTTTCCCTCGTGCACTTCTCTCTTTTTGCACCCAGCCAAACGAAGAAGTAGCCCTAAAGTGCGTGTACACCAACTGTCTGAGCCTTCTGAACAAACTACCAGAAATCAGATAAATGGTCCACGACACTAGCCCTCACATTCTTGCATTAACAGAGACCTGGCTTTCGGCCGATATCAGTGATAATGAACTAAATGTCCCTGGTTCCTCTTTATACCGGACGGACTCCCCCGGTGGACGCATGAGAGGCTGCGCCGTTTTCCCAAGCCAGAAGCTCCAAGTGCCTGCTGTCGTAGGGGAATTTACCTTCCCAGAGAAATGCGGAACGCTCTGGATCAAACTCCAACTTCG
This sequence comes from Paragonimus westermani, assembly GCA_008508345.1. Lineage (NCBI taxonomy): Eukaryota > Metazoa > Platyhelminthes > Trematoda > Plagiorchiida > Troglotrematidae > Paragonimus > Paragonimus westermani. Next base: position 122,652 of record QNGE01001346.1, on the reverse strand, counting down.
CAACCGTGACACGCTTCTTGCCGGTGTTATGTACCGTTCGCCGTCATGTAGTGCATCCGACGACGAAGCCATCATTGCTACCTTAGACAGACTCACGTCTGCCCAGCGTTTCTCCCATCTTCTTATTATGGGTGACTTCAGCGCACCCGAACTCAACTCTATGGCGGCTTCTCATGAGGACTGTGGCTGCGGGTTCTCGAAACTCTTGGCAATGTTGATCCATGAGAAAGCCTGGACACGGCATGTCGATCTACCTACAAGGCACCGTCCAGGACAGACACCTTCCTTGCTCAATCTGGTCATCACAAACGAGGCTCACCTGGTTGATAGGGTGGTCATCAAAGCGCCGCTAGGACATAGTGACCACATGCTACTAACCTTTGACTTCATCTGTTACTGGCTCCAAAACGCTGTAACAAAGACTTCTTCCGAAATTTCCAGAAAGCAGACTTTAACACACTAAGGAGTTTCTTAAGCACACTCAGCCTCACATCCGTCTCAGTGAACTTGAACTACCTTTTCTTTAAAGCCGCCATTCACGAAGCCGATGTGGCATTTGTGCCTCAAAAACTATGGAAGTTCTCCTCTCGTGCACTGCTTCCGCGGAACATACGCCGCCTTCTTGAAGCACGTTCTCGCCTATTCTCTAGGCAGAAGCTAACGGATAGACCAGAGGATCTAGAGGCCTTTTGCTCTGTACGAAACAGGTGCAAGCGGGAAATCCGGCAACACACCCAACACGTACAGTCGGAAATCCTACAAATAGCTCACGAGAATAAGAATTTTCTTTTCAAGTGTATACAACGCCAGAGAAAAACTAAGCCCTCAGCGCTTTCTCTGCGGCTTCCCTACGGGGAAGCCTCCTCCGACTCCCAAGTGATTGCCGAGGTGTTCAAAGAATAATACTCATCAGTCTACAATGTGGGTCTGCCAAACTGGCATCCAATTCTCCCGCGGAGACACTTCTAACATCCCATCCTGACAGCTGACTTTTCTGTGTCCGACGTTCAAGACCACTTGCTCAAGATCAATCCCTATAGCGCCATGGGACCAGACGAGATCCATCCCCGGATCCTCAAAGAAGCGACCGTCGGTTTGACGGTACCTCTCTTTGATCTGTTTAAACAGACACATCGTACAGGCACTCTTCCGAAGGCATGGAAAGAGGCCACTGTCTCACCTATATTTAAAACAGGCGATCGTCACTCTCCTGCCAGTTACCGGCCGATCAGCCTTACCAGCATCCCATGCAAGATAATGGAGCGACTGTTAAAACGCACCATCTTTGAGCATTTCTTCTCGAATAACCTTTCATCTTTGACCCAGCATGGCTTTCTTCCCGATCGGTCATGCATAACTAATATGTTAATCTTTATGGATAGCCTAACAGAGGCCAAAGACAATGGTCATATATCGGATGCTATCTTCTTCGACTTTGCCAAAGCCTTCGACCGTGTCTCACACCGTCTTCTGTTGCATAAACTAGAGGCCTATGGGATCCAAGGAGAAGTTCTTCGCTAAATAACCTCCTGTCTGGGTAACAAGACTTTCAGAGTAAAAACCGGTTCAGGCCTTTCGTCTCCGTCCCCAGTCTCTGTGGGAGTCCTCAAGGATCAATACTTGTTCCACTGTTGTTTCTTATTTACATCAATGATCTCCCCGAGTTGATCCCTAGCAACGTCCTCCTTTATGCCGACGACTTAAAAATCTGGAACGCCTGTGACCCAAACGCATTGCAGACTGACCTTGATCGTATTAAGTGCTGGTCAGGTGATTGAAGTCTCCCTCTAAACGACAAGAAGTGTGCGCACACGTCACTCGGAGGAGACTCCGGGGACCTATTCGTGATACATGGTGCACAAAGTGTAGTAGATATCACGAAAGTAGACCTCATAAAAGCCCTAGGGATTTGGCTATAATCTGGTTCGTCCTTCTCTCATCATTACCAGCTGGCCGCCAAAAGGGGTCTCATAAATCTTGAGGTGATCAAACGAACCTTCCCCCGGATTGACAAGCGCGCCTCTCACACGCTTTACAGAGTCTACATAAGACCATTGCTCGAGTATGCCAATCAAGTCGTCTACACCGGTTTGAAGAAGGACATACTCGCCATTGAACGTGTCCAGCGAGTAGCCACCAAAATGGTCACTGACTTTCGGCATCTATCCTACGCGTCTCGCCTTGAAATTCTCGATCTTTATCTACTTGAGTTCCATAGACTCCGCGGCCACTTAATTATTACACACTTTCTCTTTAGCACAGGACTTGTGCAACAATTCTTCACCCTAGTAAGTGATAACAGTCGAAGAGGTCACGACAAGAAGCTCTATAAGCTTCGACCTCGGACCTTCCTAAAACAACAGTTATTCTCTTATGGGGTTATCAACTACTGGAACGACCTACCACTAGAGGTTGTTAGCTGCTCTTCTAAAGACCGCCTCAAAGTGTTATTAGATTCTCACCTACTTAGTAAACCGTTAGACTGGTAATTTATCCTGTTCTGCTGAATTATTATTTCACTCTGTTCTTGGTAATTTCTCTAACCCCCAAGAGCGGTGCTACACCTCGTTTTCAATGACCGTCTTTCAGGTCAACAGAAAGCCGCCGGACATCGAAACGAGCAAACTGACTGGATCCTGGTAGGTTGGGCCCCCAGCCTCTAACCCGTGTACAACTCGCTGAAATCGCCGCGTAAAACCTAGGCGAACAAGCGGTATTTTTCCAGTTGTATCCGGCATGTTTATGGGCATGTTACGGCCATTCGTTACTACCACGGTCGTAAACTGTTAATGGGGCAAGAAGTACGCTGGAATGCGGACGAGGTGACCCGCTGAACGAGCGACATTGTACAGCACTTCCCACTTGAAGGCTTAAAAAGTTTCGCGCAACTGTCTCAGCTTACAGGTAAAGGCAAGCTGTACCTCACTCTTGAACACGTGACTGCCACATTTATCTGTCCTAGATTACGATTCGAAACAAACGGCTATCTATGTCGAACCACGTATGACTGCTCCATCAACTCGCCTCGGCTTACGAGTGAAGGCAAAACCTGCCGTATGCTGAAACACGCTTGGACACAGGAAGAAGAGTGAAGTCACTGAGAACGAACACACAGCGTTAGCAACATGAATGATCTGTTAGAAGTCTGTGGAAAACGGTACATACTACCATCCGCCTCTCTTCAGCACAGAATGTAGCCGTTGGTTTGTGGGCGTTCTGGGTGTCCTTCCGGGTGACTGGAGCCGCGTATCAGTTATAACCTCGTCAGTCTACCCACCAAATTCAATGTCCGCAGGATAACTGTGCACACGTACATGAAGAAAGTCGTATTCTTCAGTTACACCGCGAGCATCAGACGTCGCCTTGGAAGCCGCAATATGGCCCATTTCCTGAAAATGAAAAATATCCTGTTATTGATTTGATAAATAATATCAACACGGTCGTATGTCTAGATATATATTATTCCGACACCCATTTGTTAAGAAGCATACAACCACTACGGCAGCCAGGCGGGATTTCAAAAATAACGTCCGATGTGGTCGTTTCCACCTGACGGCCAGTTAAAAAAACATGTGTGAGTCCGTGACGCGCATCTGGGCGACTTCAGTTTCTGAATCATGTACCAGGGTATTGAAGGAGAATGAGCCGTGGAGTATTTTTATTCTCAACGACAACTGGATAAATCACGCTCTACGATCAGCATTCATGTCTCACCGTGCAGTCAAATTCTACACGTGGGTTATCACCATTTATAAGGTTAAACACAAGGCGAAGTGACGTATACCATTGAAAATAGAATCAAAATGCTCCCTATTAGTAGAGAAAAACGTGCGCTTAACAGCACAGTTGAGACCTCGCAGTTGATGAGACGCAGCAGAGACCCTGCTATCTCAGTAGTGACACTACAGGACAAAACCACTGTAGATGATCCTGTCACAAGCTGTGAGATCTTCAATTCATATATTGCTGTTTCTCTCAACATTGAACGACACATACTGCTCCCCGCTTCCTGTAAGTACATGTACGTTCCTAAGCCCTATCCCTGTTGACGCACGGCTCATACGCTCTCAGTTAGCTATTATCAAACGTTCTTACCAACCTGAACTTGATGGTATTCACTCCGTTGCTCTAAAATACGGAGGAGAAGATATCCCTCTAATTCTGCTTAATATTTATACACTTTTTCTAACATCAGGTTCCTTCCCTCTAAAGTAGAAAACCTCTACAATTAAGCCCCGCTGTAAAAGTGGCTCGCGACTTGACGTCAGCAATTATCGTCCCATTAATCACACTTCAATTTGTTCTAGGGTGTTGAAAGGGATAATAAAATGCCGCATGGTCGAATTCTTTTATCACGAAACCTTATAAACCACTCCCGGCATGGGTCTCTCAATAAGCGTTCTTGCATGACATACCAGCTAGAATTTCTTAACCATATAGCAGAATCTACTGACGCCGGTGAGGCGATTATCATTATACTGTTGGACATGGCAAGGGCTTTTGATCGTGTGTCTCACGAGCTTCTTCTGATCAAAATAGCATCTCTTGGTATACATGGTCCATTGCTTAACTGGTTTTCCTCGTACCATACAGGCCGCACACAAACAGTGAAAATATGAGACAATAGCTCAACGCCCAGACCAGTCACCAAGTGGGTGATACAAGGAAGTGTTCTGAGACTGTTACTCATTTTCATATATATAAACGATATATGTCAAGTTATCGAGCGTGGCAAACTGTTCCTATTCGCCGGTGATTTCAAACTTGTTCACAGCTTTCCTCCTGGCAATCTGAATCCATGTCTAGAAAATATACGGGAGGGCCTCATGTCATCAGAGACTTGGTGTCAAACTTGGTTGATGAACTTTTCAGCCAATAAATCCACTATCGTTGTGCACGGTTGTCACGTACCAGATGGCTTTATAAAGCTGGACGGTCACTACATATCAACAGACAACTCAGTATGTGACCTGGGTTTACGCTATTCAAACTCATTCGACTTTGCAGGACATATATCTTTACTGGTCGCTGAAACCAGACGGATGATAGATCATCTTAACCTCTCATTCTTACTACCTGCTGCACGATTACACCTTTTATAAGCTGTGTACGATCACTTGTAAAATATGCGCACCAAATGTAGTACGAATGAAGTTGAATAGTTTGGGCGTCGTGTTTAACATGTTATTGATATACAGATTGGGAATAACACAACGTTTCGAGCAAGTTGTAATACTCTACGTTTCAACCACCTCGGGTGGCCTTCCTCAGGAGTGTTTCGATTACAACGCTCCTGAGGAAGGCCACCCGAGGTGGTTGAAACGTAGAGTATTACAACTTGCTCGAAACGTTGTGTTATTCCCAATGTGTACGATCACATTTCAAATACTGCGCCTTCATATTTGGCCACCTGTGCAAGTCTGATAGGCTAATTATTGAAAACCTCCAACGTACATTCAGGAAAAGCTTATTGGGTTATCCATCTTCTCTGAGCTACAGGGAGCGCCGCCAGACGCTTGCAATTGATACTCTTTGGCTGCGGCGACTCAAGCTTAACCTTGCACCCATATATAATCTGGTCTACGACAATTAATTCACCGTCAGCTTTGCGACTCGCTTACAACACAGGTCAAATCATAACTTCAGAAACAAGGACTTCATCTTTGCAGCTCTTAAATCCCGGAAAAATCTGCGGTCAAATTTTTTCTTAGTAAAATATCTCTACATTCGGAACAAACTCCCGTATGCAATTTGATCCAGTAAGAATATACACAGATTCAAACGAGGCTTAAAGATATTTCTAACGATGACGAACGTCCTGTCTATTTTTAAGCTCTACTTGAACGAGGACGTTATCTTTGAAAACGGACCCAATAACATCTGCGGAAGAACCCTCTGTGTTGCGTGATGTTACGTCACGCACCCCCTAGAACCTATCAAAATTACCCATTTCAGGATAGAGGTTATACTTTTGGACTGGCCAGTGAACAAGAAAACATGTCAACACATATAGGCGTCACTATGCATGCCCGTTGGTAACAACCCAATTATCCTGGCACTCCATTATACCTATACTTATTGATAACTCGTGTGTCTGTGTTGTTAACCACCATGCAAAAGCTGAGTATGCTAAAATTGTTCCGAAGAAAACTCAGCCTGTTCGTCCCATGACTGTATAATAACCCTGATTCGCAACTCTTCCTTCTTCTCCTCCAGAAACCTGACAACCTCTCGATATTGTCGAACATCGTTCTCATTCTATACACCGTCTGTACAGAGATAATTGACATTTAAATCCGGCAGTAATCGTATACCAGGGAAAGCTAATAATCGATCTCTTCTCGTGTTATTTGATAACAGCTGTTCGCTTACGGTATATACTTCATCATTTAACACAATGCTGTTAACGTCACATGGAAGGTTATGCCAGAATATCATATGCTCAATTGTTCGCCATAGCTCACATAGTCAGTTTTACGTTCACTCGATTATCGCGTGTTTCCGCTCTCCATTCTTGGTTTTACCGGTATATCTCGCACGTAAAAACATCCCACCCCTCCCGGACACTCAAAATTCCGCAGTATTTGGGCATATTGCGAGCTCTTCAAAATTCTCTGGAATTTGAGCAAAGAATGACGACCGGTCGAGAGGTCCATCCGTTCCCCGCGAAAGTATGTGCGTCCCCACCTAGCCCCCATCATAAAACTTTTCCGCACACTTTTCCGAGACTATATATATAAAATAATGACCAAACTCTTCGCCAATACATCCCCTCCATCCTCCAATCTTTTTTGGCACGACCCTGAGCATTAGGTCAGTGATGACATTGTGGAGTCCCAATTGATGCAACAAAACAATCATTTTATCGAATTGTGCAGATCCCAAGTACTATCATCTAAAAAGTACGTAGCTCAAAGTCTTCTGCCTAAAATTGAAGTTTCCCTTCATACAATGTCTGTTTTTTGCTTTATTCACATAGCCGACTCATTGCACAATTTTTTAATTTGGTGTTCAAATATGTATATGAAAAACAATGTGTAGCGAACAAGCTCGTTTTCAGTGATTCATCATCAGGCTAAATACATCACATTTATATCACACATCTCACGGGAGAATCGTTAGGGGAGTATACGGGGGGACATGTGGTTAATGAGGTCAATCAGTTCAATGTCACACTGCAATCATGTACCCACTCGAACAATGGGTCTTGACAGGCTAACCGGGTGGGGGGTTGGTCAGGGCAAATCCAGAGCCTGAACAAAACGTTTTTGGGCGCACAGGGGTGGGTTATAAATTCAGATCCCAATAGCCTCTGCTGTAGACAGAATCCTATACCTCACCGCTCTCGACCGGATGGCCTTAACTTGGTAGATCGGACGAAATGCGTCCTTTACGTTGACAGCGTGATATGAATCCACCAGGTGCGATAGTATGGCGCTGCAGACAGACTTTGTTATACCACTGTTGCGCCAAGCTGAATGATGTTCCCGGATCCGTTCCGATAAGCGTCTAATCGTGCGGCCAACATAACTGGTCCCACAGGAACAAGTAAATGAATATACACAAAACGAGGCTGCAGAAATAGGCACTTTATCTTT
>QNGE01001346.1:0-114793 GCA_008508345.1 Paragonimus westermani | reverse complement strand
CTGTGCGCCCAAAAACGTTTTGTTCAGGCTCTGGATTTGCCCTGACCAACCCCCCACCCGGTTAGCCTGTCAAGACCCATTGTTCGAGTGGGTACATGATTGCAGTGTGACATTGAACTGATTGACCTCATTAACCACATGTCCCCCCGTATACTCCCCTAACGATTCTCCCGTGAGATGTGTGATATAAATGTGATGTATTTAGCCTGATGATGAATCACTGAAAACGAGCTTGTTCGCTACACATTGTTTTCCATGACTACGCTGGGAATTTTTACGAAATATGTATGTGCTTAAAAATCTGTCCTGAGCGTGTTTCTTACGAATGCGTCGAGAAATATATCAATAATATCATCATCTCTTGACAATTTGATCAAGCTCAACGATCACGAGTGCCTGAGAATGGGATTCTGTGCGTCCGCCTTGTCGATAAACTCCTGGCTGGATAGAAGTCCGAGACATTCTACAGTAGAGGAATCACCCTGAAGAGAACACTTTATAGAAGCGCATGATTTGGCACCATCGCCCAGTGGACTACAAACCTCCGAATCGAGCAGGGTTTCAACTGCACATAACTCTTGACTTCCACCGACTACTCGATGAAGCACTCAGTGCTGCCATCGCCCACGCATCTCGCGAAGGAGCTACAGTCCCGAACGGCAAATCCTGTGTGATGTGCGCCTCGTCTATCTCAACGGTTTCAACCATGGGCAGCCGAAATACCTTGAGTTCTGCTTCAACAGATCTAAGGTTGAATGTGTTAAAGATTTTCGTGATAGTCAGGAGCGACTGAACTGTAAAAGTTTGGAGACTATCAGCAACGCGGTGTTTGACAACCGCTGTGTTTGAACTGCCCTCAAGTAAATCATAAATTTTCAAGTTGACCACCACTCACATTTAATCGCATTCTCCGCATTCAGATAGACTTTCCGGACAGCCTCTTTCGAAATGAAGCAGTAGACTTGAGTTTCGCTCTCATTAGAACTCACCAGTAATGCATATCCTTGCCACGGCTGGGATTTGAACTTTGATCGAGCGTTCAGATTTGATCAATCGGTCGTGCCTAATGTGTGATCAATGGCGCAGTGGTTAACACGGTTGCCTCATGCTTGGAATGGCCGGAGTTCAAATCCCGGCCGTGGCAAGGATATGCACTACTGATGAGCTACAACGAGAGCGAGACTCGAGTCTAGTGCTTCTTTTCGAAAGAGGCTGGCTGGAAAGTCTATCTGAATGCGAACACTGCGATCAAATGTGAGTGATGGTCAACTTGAAAATAAACCAAAACCCAGACTACTCATCAGTAATCTAAGTAATAAGTTCTGACAAAAACTGCTGGAATGTTCACACACACCGGAATCATACCAAGTCTTACGCACCTGCTACCGGAGTTCTTCATGACGCGGACTCAACTGTCACTGCCGTTTGACACCCGGAGTTGTGCGTCATACAGTGATGCCGACCTGGGCAATCGTCTTCACCACGCATTTTTTATCCCACCGTCCCAAGCCACAGGTGACACGTTAAGGTACAAAAATTGCACCCAGTCGGCGCACACCGGACCACCTACAAGACACATCGAGCTTAACAAATCCGGGACATCCTTCCAGGCTGGGTGCAAATTCCGTAAAAATCACAATTCACAAAGGACGTTGTGGTATTAAAATTCGAGGTCTTTTGTAGTCCCCTCTTTGAGACTCGCCCACTAGTTGCATTTGGATGAATCTTATTACCAGCAGTACGGAAACTTTTCACAATTTTTCGAGTATACCTTCCACCACCCTTGCGCATCGTCAAATGTGATTGGTGAGCTCAAAAGACTGCAGGTTCCTCAGCGGCCACCGGTAGATCCTCTTTTTCGCTGTCCACATCAACGACCCTCGGAAAATCTTTTCAGCAAAGCCATTCTATACGCCGAAGACCAAAACATCCTGAATGCCAATGACTCTACGTCACGCCAGATTGATCTTGACATGATTAAACGCTAGTCAGACGACTAGAGCCTCCCACTAAATGGCGGTAGGTGTGCACATATCTCCCGGTGGGGACTTTCGTAATGCCTTCGTAATTTATAGTGCTTCCAGCACAATAGACATTACGAAATTCGATCAGGTGGAGGTTTAGAAAGCTGTATTTTGTCTGTTATCTTTTGCGAATCGTCGCGAGATGGCAGCAATGAGGGATTTGTTTCTCCTTAAGTGATTAAGTACATCTGTCTCTCTGTAGGTTTGAGTGCGTTTCAAACGCTTTACGAGGTGCATATAAGGTCGCCACTTGAGTGTGCAAATCAGGCTGTGATTATTGGTTTGAGGGAAGTCAACCACTGTTGAGCGCATCCACTGCACGACCACCAAACTTGTTCCTAGATTGAGAGGTGTTGTGTTGGATAGCCTCAAGGGAATGTGTGGCATTTGACAGCTACCCGGAACCGCTGCCTTATTCACAGCTGAGCAATCTTCAGTTAGCTACACCCACCGGGAGACTTTCCGGGTACCATGTGCAGGGGAGTTTATCAGTCGCTGCTTAAGGGCCGGATGTGCCTTGGCCAAGGCATGTGTTGGACCTCAGTCTGCTCAACCTGGGTTTAAGAGGTATCGAGCCAGCGTAGTTTCACACATGATTAATCTTTTTGTAGTAATGTGGTACTGTGTAGCGTACGTCGTCGGTCTGGAAAAATTCGGCGGCTGAATGGGTAAAGGAAACTCTCCCAAAATTTTATGAAATCAGCTGGGGTTTTCCGAGATGGCAAGGTGTTGACTTTATCACAGATTTCACGGACCGAAAGGTGGGTAAAGCTGTCAACCAGTCTGTGCCCTTCAAAGTCACCCGAGAGTTAAAAATGGTTCCATGTTCCCCCCCGGATTATGAACTCTTTAACGTTGGCCAGTGTGATCAACCACCTGAACCGTGGCCCAAAGTCAGATCATAGGGGTACAGCTTTTCACGGCAGGAGTTGGCGTTATTTTGAACAGCAGCGATAAGTGCATATTTCGGTGTTTCGGCAGAATGGAGTGGGGTGGGGAGGGGGATGACGCCAAAGTTAGCACTGGCAACGAAAAGGTAGTTGGTGATGAAGTGCCTGTCTCTCAGACAGAATAAGCGAATAGGTGCTTACTCGCTAGTCACAGTGGTCGCTGTAACGGATTACCGGTGGTGCTGGGCTGTGGCGAGAAACGGGAGAGTAAGTCATAGGGCACCTCACAGTTTGCCAGTTTGTTATAATATAGTTTTGATGATGCCATCACCTTCCAGTATGCCTACGAGACCTGGATTTGAGACATCGTCTGCTACGTGCCTTCACCATGTTAATTTGTTCCGTAACCAGGTCATTTCAGGCACTCATCCGTCCAACGGCGTTCTTCAGCTCCGAGTCTTATGTGGGAGCTGCAATCACCTCATGAAGTTTGGAAAGAGTATCCACTTGTTTAGTGGGGTAGCTTGTCATGGTTTTGTCCCCAATGTATGAGCCGTTTACAGACACTACATATCACATCTAGGTTGCCATAAAATATCCGCAAGCTTGCGGCCACTTAGGAGGCTATGCGTATACCGTGATGGTTGTGGAAGCCCTCTGTCTTCTGGCTATACGGTGGTAAGCAAATCCTGAGGCACTTTTATGCCTCAATATCTCAGACATAAAGTAACTGATGTTCACAGTGCGTCGTGTGGGGTTTCCGAGATATGGCCCAAAGATTGTTCACTTCCTTCTGCACCATACCCAGGAACATGGTAGATTACAACGTGATTGAAAGGTGATATGCCTCGTCGAATCACACCCTGAAATCTTGAAGGGAATAGCCCGATCACCAAAACAAAGTTGCTTTTCCATTTTATCATCCGCGTAACCAGTGTTCGCCATAACGTACCGAGACAAAAAAGAAGTGAGGACGAAAAAATTGTCAATTAGACAGGCGAATGATATCGATACAATATGAAGACATTCAATTTATTGGTAATCACGGGGTCTGTAAGGTAGCCGACGTTCACAAAACGGCAGGGGAAGCGACGTACCGTCAGAGTTGGTGTTAGGTACGTTGTGAGGCATAAAACTGAGCGGTATCGAGCGGCACAGGAATAAAACTGAGCGGAATCAATCAACACAGCCCGCTAGATCAAATACGGGTTGGCCCAGAACACGGTGTACTCTGAAAGATTCCGCCACCAGGACGACACCCTAGGTGGGCATCATAGTACAGAATAATAATTATGTACAACGGGCTCTATACTCCGCTGTTGGTACTTGCACTGGCCCAGAAGATAACTGCTGCGCTGATTCTTTCTGTTGCTGGTTCCAAAATCCGTAAGAAAGACCCATTCGGAAACTTCCGCAGAGCTTACTTCAACACACCAAAGATATTATTCAGTGCACTCATACTTTAGTCCGAGTCAGTGACCTGAAACTGCCATTCTTTTAAAGTCGCTACTCACGATACTGATGATGTATTTGTATCTGGCGAATTGTGGAAATCCCCCTTTCGCTCACCACTTCCGAGAAATATGGGGCACCATCTTGGCGTAGTTTTTGTCTACTCTGTAAGCAAATGCTGACAGAACAGCTAGGAGATCTAAAAGTTTTCCGCATTGTGCGGAACAGGTGCAGGCGGCAAGTTCCCCAACACACTCAACCGTCACGGATTAAAACCCTACGGGCAGCACGTGAACAACCTTCTATTCAACCACATGCATCGCCAGAGAGAAATGAAGCCCATATCACCTTTCACACGTGTTCTTGAAGGGTGACCTCCCTACAACACACAAACGGTTTCCGAGGTATTCTTTGGCAGCTACTCGCCACCTACATTGTGGTCCCACCAATTTTACACTTGATTCTTGACCCGATTCTCTTGACAGCTCACTGCTTTTTGATCACTGTCCACAAACTTTTGTTTAACATAACTTCTTACAGTACGAAGGGACCAGAGGCATTCCACTTGCGAATCCTTGAAGAAACGTCCTTTGGGTTGGCAGTGCCCTTCCAAATTCTGTTTCAACAGACGCCCCGAAGCTGCACCCTTCCAGGCGCATGGAAGGAGACCACTGTAACACTCATATTTAAGGCGAACAATCGAGTCCCCTCTCTCACTGGTCGGCTGGTAAGCCTCACCGTTATCCCGTGCAAGACAATGGAACATCAGTTGAAACCAGCCGTACTCAAATATTTCCCCTAAATATAATGTTTTTTCTCTATTCAGCGTGGTTTGCTTACCGATCGGCCAAGCATAACCAACTATGCCAATGTTCATGGATGACCATATCCCGAATGTCATCCTCGGCGTTTTTGCTAAAGCCTTCAACTATGCCCTACACGGTCCTCTTTTATGCGAGTTAGGGGATTATGACATCCAAGGAGAGGTTCGCTGACGGATTATAGTCGGTTTCTTGTTGAAACGTTCGGAGCAGAAACCGGATTGGATCTTTTTTCTTCCCGAGGTCAGCTGGAGTTTTCGAAAGATATGGATGGTCTGCTGTTACTTTTGTCATATATCAATGACCACTTCGACCGCATTTCCTGCAACGCTGTTCCTTATACTGACATCTTGAATTTCCGGAACACTTGAGATACCAGTGCATTACAGCTGGTCAGATGACTGAACTCGACCTGTAAATCACGGATCATGTATAAATATGTTTTGTGGATGAGACCCCAGAAACCAACTTACGACACGTAGTGCACAGAGTGTAATAGGTATTATTAAGGTTGGTCTAGAGGAAGAACTGGGGATTTAACTGTGGTCTGGTTTGTTCTTCTCATACCATCAACAGATGGGAGCTCAAAAGAAAGTTAACTATTAGGATGGTAAAAAGGGTTTTCCGCACATAGATTTGTTTTCGAACGCCTTAAGGCGTTTATATAAGATCCATTGTTCGAGCGTGCTAATCAAGCCATGTTGTCCGACCTCAGAAAGGGACTATTTATTGAAGCAGTTGCTTGTGTTGAGTGTTTGATGATCGTTATGTGCTAACAGAACGTTGCTAACCACGTTCTCCCCTTGTTTATTTCCCCATCATTCATTCGTCCTCTTACAATGGAATTCTTCTTGACACGACCGCTCGCGTTACTCGCTTGACAAACCACTTCTCCAGTGTATGTTAACCTTGATGTATTATTAAATCTTGGTATCTTATTTTTGTACAAACTTGTTTCCGCCTAGCTTTTCTCCTTTATCTTCCCTTGCTGGACCTTTGTTTATATGTATCCTGGATTCATTTACGCTTGCTCGCTTTGCCGTTACACGACTGTTGCATTTGATTATATTTAAGCGGACCGTTAATCTCCAAACCTGCGTATTTGGTGGACACGATATCGAAGCTTGCTGTTATATTCCTCTACTTGTTTTATCATAATGTTCTTGAACATTTGCGCCTTATTATTAAGAAACTCGCCAATACGACCGTCTTCCCTTTTGGATCTGAATCGGTTGCTCGACGAGCTCAGAGGTTATAGACGTTCGTTGCTTACAGACGCGACCATCCTGGATCCAGCTTACCGACAGACGTTGCGAGTAGACTAAGCGTTGCTGGAACAACCACTGGAAAGCCGGGATTAACACTGTCCACTCAAGAAAGTGCCTGGCAAACAGCCAGCGAAATGATCACTAGCCTGGGATATTTCTGCTACGAATCGTTACGTGAAAGTCTTGTTCTCAATTTACTTGCGTCTCAAGGGCTACGAGGCTGCTTAATCCTCGTACAACTCCATTTAACATGGGATTTGTGCGAAAGTTCATTACCTCAACGACAGATGCTGGTTAGAGGGGTCAGAGCAAGAAGTTTCACAAGATCTGACTTCAACTGTTGACTGCTGGTTGGTAGAAGGTAGGGTGTGATGGAATTCTCGATTCATGGATTATCCAAACCCCGACGCGACAGAAGATCTGACAGACGGCCAATCTAAATATCGCTTTAATGATACAACATCAGGATTGGACGAACGGTTCTAGTGTTGTGCCTTCCGTTATTCGTCAATTCACCCGTTCCGTATTCCACCAATTAACATAGAGTTTATGGTGTTGCATGTGCTAATGAGATCAGCCAATGACAGGCTGTGATTTCTCTAATAATGTTGTACATCAATGAATTCTGTGTCTTGATCCACGAATAAGAATTGCTTACTGCTGCCAGTACCAGGTCTTCGCCTTATTACTTGCGTGGGAGGTTTCAATTCAAGTACGATTTCTAGGGCTATTCGAAGTCCCTAATTCTGAGCATCACATAGGGACCGCCGATTGTGTGATCTGTTTCACTGAGCGTTTCAATACCGGAACATGCATGACGTTAACTACCCTCGTTCTTCCAGCGCGCCACTGTATGATCATCCAGGAGCCGCTCAAAGGCCACACCATCAGGTGCTAGCACCATCTACGCTGGTGGCGCCTTTCAGCCTGTCAAGACAGATTACATGCAGTGTAAAGTCGTCCCGATCGCCGCTTGGGAATTGCGGGAGGATAACTGCAGAATGTGTGCTCATTTTAGGAGGGGAAACTTATCTTGAGTTCTCCACCCATATCACCTTGCAAAATGTGGCATGTCGCGATGGGGTCGCCGTGGAGTTACTGGTAACTCCGGTGGTGCACGCTTGGATACCCTAGCCGCCGATTATAGGAAAGCTCTCGTCCTAATTACCATGCGCACGCAGCCCTTTGTACACTTCCAAGTTGAGATACCTCACTTTTTGCAAGGTGGAACAATGCACCGTAGCCCTACTTCAGCCTCGGAGGTATATGAGAAGAGGAGAGTGAGCAGAGAATCTCTTTGGACACCTTAGTCCAGGATCGGCGAATAACCCCAAGCAACTTCCCGGGTTCAACACGGACCACGTGTTGTGAGCCTGTGTTTTGAAGGTGTCTGGCACCAGCATTCCAAGTCCCTGCTCGGTATCACAGTGTTAACAAGTGACTTCTGTTAGTTTAGAAGCAAGTTTCGTTGAACTGTTCATGTTGATATCGTATCTAAGTCCTTCCGTAATGTTCTACTATCAGCTTCCGTAGAGACTGTCCACCCGTTTCCATGCCATCAGCAAGGACGTGAGCAGACGATTGCAACTGGACTAACAGATCATTGACGAAAACCAAAAACAACAGACGCCTGAACACTGACCATCGCGGTACATCGCTTGGGGCAGACACCCGTTCAGAGAAGTGTTGGTTGACCCCGGCAGCGATGGATGTACCACGGAGAAAGCCTGTTGTGCGGTTTATTTTAGGCTATCCGACAGCCTCCACTATCAGTTTGGTGAGCAAGTGTTTATGTTGTACTTTTTTATAATTAAAACTGAACAACATGGGGTAACGATCAAACGTGTAGGAATCGCACGTTTATCATATGCCTAACAACAGGGAATAATAAAACAATTGCATATCAAAAGAAGACTGAGCGTGTCAGTCGTGTTCACCTTACTCACCATCAAGTAATACGCACATATACTTGATTCTGTGATAGTTTGGATGCCAAACTGTTAGATCTGACTACGGGTTATTTAGGCGCCTCTTGTACTTCAAAAGTAAGATGCACTCTAGTAACGTTGTTTTTTTCAACTGCAAAAAGATAACCCGTGACGGATTCATCGGAATTCAAAACGAGGCGGTTCATGTTAACAGAATCACCTCTAGAATTGAACTCAACTTGGCCAACTTGTCTTCTATGGCAAGAAAGGTTATTCAAGTCAAGGGTACCAACCACGCGATTTCTGTGAGAAGAATAAACCATTCCACTAGCAAGACGTAAATCGTCGCCTTTGAACCATTGAACGTTAGCTGTTTTTTTGCGGTAAAGACTTGTACACAGAGAACGAGATTTGGAGAGGATCGCAGGACTCTTTCCAGTTGCTGAATATGACGCGTTTCTGTATTGCATGAGAAAGCAATCGATTCCTCGATCGATATCTGTAAACGAATTTGGTGTTAGAGAAGTGATAGCAGACTCCGATGCGTACAAGATTTTATACAAGCCATTTGGAGTGTGGGCGTCGCGGAACAGTAAACAACAACATCGAAGCGCTCCAACCCATTCCTCTAAAGACTTGGTAGCGGAACAAATATTATTGTTAACAGCCGAAGCATCGGGTCCGTTCTTGCGAGTGGATGCTTTTCTCAAAGCACATAGTGTAAACTCTGCACTTGGTGAGAAACTTCAGACCACCTGGAATAAGCAGCGGTGATCACTGGAGCAAATTACTTCTCCGGGAAATGACCACACTAATCATCGTGGACACTCTGAAATGTTTCATATGTAACAGGCCATGGAACCCATCTTGACCGCTCCGCATGAACCTTATGCATGCATTTGATACAATTTTGGCAGTGTTCAATGTCTGATTCCGATTCCGGCCACCAACAAGATATGTACACAAGCTACTCCAGCTTATCAACTCCTAAATGTCCGAAATACCAGTCCACAAGGACAACAGATCTTAGATTCGTCGGAATTATAACACGATCATCAAAACACAGCAATCCATCCGGAGTAATAAATAAATTTCCCTGACGACAATAAAATGCAGAAAATCTACGCCGTTCTTGTCTTAGGAAAAAGACAATACGGCCGAAAAGTGTACGGATATCGCCCACAGGTTGAACTAGTAAACAGTCAGCGTCTTAAGAGTTTGAGTCCGGTGACGGAATTCCGGATGTCACTGCGATGAATAACCGTGTATTTGTGGGAGCTGTGATCAATGCTCAAACCTTGTATCATGGAAGTAAAGGGCTTCGTCAGTGAGTTGCTGGGATGGTACAGAAATTTTAAGGCTTCACGGTCTGTTACGACGGCGAATGACAGTCCAAAAAATACTTATGAAGACTTCCAACAGCCCAATATACCTCAAGGGTTCCACGTTGGGCCTGAGGTTGCCCATGTTTGGCTTCGGAGAGACGAGGTAAAATACACAAAATAGATCTACCACGCTGTTTGGGAACCGCACCTATTCCAGTGGGGGAAGCATCGGCGACTACAGTGGAGTGATCCTTGGCAGAAGACGGCTTCAAAACAGCAATAGTTTGAAGATGATGGGGGTAAAGTACGAAGCGTTTTCTCGTGGTTGGTAGACCCGGAAGAATTGTTGATGGAAGCATGTCAAACAAAGAAATAGCACAGTAAGCAATGTTCCGAATAAAACGTGAATTATTTTGGAGTACGCCCGCACCAGAACGGAGTTAACGAAAGTTGATCAGTGATGACGCATTAACTAATGGAACTAAGCCTCGCAAACCCAGCTTGGGAAGATTGCTATCAATCGGGTAGCCAAGGCAAGAGAAGGAAACAACTGAAAAGTTACACATTTTTGAGTTAATGGCCATCTTGGGGCCAAAAAATGGTCTTAATAGAGCAAGGAAGCAATAATCATGGGTAAGCTTATCAAGATCAGGAACATTATAACCTTGATAGACTTCGATACTATGTGAGTCTATAGTAATTGCATTTATAACATCCCGAAGTGCAACTGGCGGAACGTTCAAGCCAGATGGTTGAAAATTTCATCGACACAGACCGAATAATTTGGTAATCAAAGTGAAATTACTCGACACTTCACCGGGTGGCATTTCTATATAAGCACCCTTCAAATCAATTTTCAAAACACCTTATAACCCGGCAAACGATACAATACCTCCTCAGGCTCTTCTGTTGTGCAGATGCATCCTAGTAGACGTGTATTCAGCGTTAACCTGTAGTCACCGGAAATTCTCGGCGTAATCCCATCAGCTTTAAATGGTGTCATCATTGGGGTCGCCCAGTTTGACGAGTCGACAAGTGATATTACTCCTTTGTCGCACATGAATTACACTCCTTCGCACACAAGGACTCGCGGGCCAAATGGAATGATTTGTCTCTCGAGAAAAACTGGGTCTCCAGGAGCCTCAAGCTCTACCTTCGATATTTTCACTCCCCATGTAGCCTTATAACGGTCCAGTGCGAGTTGTTTAGTGTCAGTGATATTTGGTGATGTCAGTGGAGGAATGCCAGAATCTAGCAGCCACAAAATCCAAGAATAGAAGAACCTGAGCTTGAAACTAAAAACTGACAATCACTAGGGCTGACACTGAGCAAATTCACAGATGCGGTGCAGCAGCCTCCAAGAGGCAATGAATGACGGGTTATACCACGAATGTTGAATTATGTTATCTGCAGAACAGCACCAGGGTAAAACACATCGAGGTCCGAGTGCGACATAACCGATTTAACACTACCGATGTGAAAAATAGAATCGTGACTTTTGCCAGAAAAAGACACTAATGTTTTCAAAACATGAAAAATGTTTTGGGGCAAAATAGACGGAGATGGAGAGAGTGGAACTACCATCATTCAATGATTGCATGTTGAAGTTTGAATTTGTCTTCAACTAACATGAACGTCTGGACTTAAACGCTTACCGGATAAGACCCGCTTTGCCGCAGATGAAGCACCTTGCCTGTCTTTGTGGACACGAATACCAGGATTGATTGCGTCCACATGGTGCACATTTCCCGAATTGCTGCGGAACCGATTTCAGAGTACTTCTTTTAGAAGGCTGAACGAATGCTCCTGACGCAAGGAAATCAGTGCTTAGTTTGAATGTGTTTTCTTGTTTAGGACCTGAATCGTTGATCTTGAAATAACTTCTTAAGACAATCTCAATAATCTTGGTAAGTTCTTTTTCCTCTCCGAACTGTTCACATAATTCAAGAATAACCTGAAACCTCTGATCATAATGCAAAAGGTTTCCGTCGTAAATCTGATAAGTTAATACAAGCAATCAGTCGATCACGTAGCTGATCCTTTAACTGGATGCTACGTCCACACTTTGCTGCTTGTGTTTGCAACTGCAGAATTCAATCATGAACCGACTGAGGTTCTGGCTGAAATGGCGCATTAAACTTTGCTCTTCCAACTGCTACTGAATTTACCGGTTTGAGGCGTCGAAGGAGTAGTTTCCTCAGCGCCGGATCTGAATTATTGATTAGTGACCCCGGGAAGGCCAAGATTTTGACAGAGGCCGATGAAATAAGGAAAAAAGCAATCTTTTTTCCTCGCCCAAAACAGACTTTGTGGAGCATAAAATGTCAAACCTCTCCGAACGATCCTCAATTTCTCGAGCAGCCAAGTTAGTGGACGAATGATCCACTCCATCGATCATTGTGAATAGTACAGAAAGCACGGCGCCAATCGTTTTAACTAAGGTTGAACTGTATAGAATAACAACCAAACGCGTGAGATTCACAAAGCACCATCGGGCGAACCAACACAGAGCGTACACTGTTGAATTGCATGTATCATTTTTACAGGATGTTGGAACAAAAACAATTGCATGACAAGAGGAGACAGCGTGCCATTCATGTTCAACATTTTCATCTGGAATTTAGAAACACCACGTGCGGGGTCTTTCCGTCAGCTCTTGCTTCTACCCATCGATCTCTGGTAGGCAAGAGGTCCGTCAAGCAGAATCGTGCTCTCTGGAATCTGTGCTGCCCCTCATTAAGAATGGAAAGACATTCCAAATGCCTTTGAAGACGATGGGTGGGCATCCGCTTCATTATCTTGTCCAGCACGCGTGTTAACCAAAATTTCTTATCCTAGAGAATTATCATCCACTGAAGCGGCGTTACATTGTTGGTTGTTAGCTGCTGTTCTGGGGACTGTAGTAGATCTAAACACAGTATGTGGCGCTGAGGTATGCACGAGAATTCAAAGTGAGATGGAAGTGACACAAGATAGTTCACGAGAGTCCTTTGGTTCAGATCTCCACTTTACTGAATAGAAGCATTCAATGAATGCGATCTATGGAGTGCTTTACCGTTCTGCTATCCTGGAGAACTTTCTCTCTCTATTCGATCGGTTCCGTTTTGTGAGTGGTTTATTTCTAACATGGCAAATTCCAAACCAGATCCCACCGCTCGGAGGATACACCTGATGTTGAACTTCTATGTTTCGTGGTCGTGATTCTAGGCTTTGGTTTTTTCAAGTCGAGGCCAAAAGTCCACGTATAATTTCATGGCTTCCACCCTCCCAAAACAAGTGGCTACCGATGTCGTCGACCTTATCTACACTCGACTAAGCGTTAGCCCGTATGCCTCTTTAAAGGCCGCAACCATCGGACGAACTGCAGCAACCGATGAGCAGGACCTGCGGAGCAAGGTTGGATGACAGAACTCCCCCACAACTCCATCACATGAAGCAGCTTCAAAGCAGACATACGGTGAACGAACAAATTCTGCGCGAGTTGAGGCACTAAAATTCACCGGATGATATCTGGAAAGTATTGTCTGTACTCGATAAGGGTACATCACTTCGTTAACTCGCAGAGTTGGCTGGCCAGCTATACGAGAGTTGTCAAGACGCATGGTATCCCACGTTCATTCGTCAGAAGCGTCTTCGGGCCATAGTTGGCAGACAAAACTTGATGTGCGAACGCACCTGTTCTCCGAACTGACCGTGCAGCTTTCTGCAGTCACTTAACAACTGGCAGCCAGTCATTAGGCTTTCCCTATTGCTGCTGATCCCGATGCTTTTCAGGCAGACGACGAGTTGATCAAGACTTGTTGTCATTATTGTCGGTTTGACTCTAAAGGGGCCTCCTTTTACCAGATCATATAGTTTTTCTCAGGACGACCTCTATTCAGGAAACGCGGAGGCCGGGCAGTAATGACGACAGCTGTTCCTGGCTCTCCAAACTGTCGCTTATTTTATATGTTCGACCGTACAATACCTCGAATTTTCTTACTGATACGGGCGCAGAGCGCTATCCTACCGTGAGGTGACAAATACAATCTTTAACCGGTATCTTACACATTGCAGACGGACAATCCTTGAAAGACACCAACATACGGTGATGGGCTACTCACGCTGGATCTCGTCCTTACACGCCGGATCACCTGGAGACTCATCTTGGCACGGTAATCGGATTTGATGTTTTATCATCCCATGGATTTAAAGTGGACGTCGGCAGCCGGAAGCTGATCGGTAGCGCAACCACCCTTTACGTACATGGCAAGCCACACCAATTGATTCGAATGCACTGTAGTCGGTCTTACCAGACGACAAATCTGCGACCACCGTCTGACACTTCCCAAAACTTTAATACAACACCGTTGTCTAAACACCACGTTTTACATCACATTGTCACCAAAGATCCATCCACACTTGCACGCCCCAAGAGTTTGCCACTGCACAAACTCCAAATGGCCAAAGCAGAGTTTGAATACCTCTTACGACTTGACGTTATCCGGTCTTCGAATGGCCCATGGGTACCACCCTTTTACATGGTTTCCAAAAAATTAAGAGGTCCGTGTGGCGATTATCGCGCCCTGAACAACTTCACTCTTCTAGACTGATACCCTATTCCTTAGTCGAGTTAAACGGGAAGACCACTTTCTCTAAGGTAGATTTGGTTTGAGCTCACCACCAAATCCCCGTGGCCCCGGAAGACGCTCCGAAAGCAGTCATTACCATTCGCTTTGGACTCTACGAATTTGTCCACTTGCCATTTGGCTTGCTTAGTGCCGCAGAGATTTTCCAACAGTTCAGGGACCAAGTCCTTCGTGGTGTTGACTTTGTGCACGTTTATACTGACGACGTCCTGGTCGCAAGTGAAGAAACTCGACAGCATGACACACCTTCGGAAGCCGTTCAACCGTCTGAACCAACATGGCGTGACGTCAAGCTCCGTGAATTTCATCTTCGGGTCATGTTCAAAGGTTTTCTTGGACACTGAATCGACAGTGACGACATCCAACCATTGTAAGCGAAAATTGGTGCTGTTAAAGATTATCCACAGTGACAGTCCCTAAATGTTTCCGACGCTTCTCAGGCAGTCGGTAATTATCGTCGCTTTATTCCACGATGTTCAGAGCCGTTGAAATCCCACGTGGACATTTTGAAAACCAGTTCCAAACCTTTCGTTCTGCCTCCTGTAGCCAATACTGTTTCTTGCATCCGAAGAAGCCTTGTCACAAGCAACCATGTTGACGCATTTAACGGCAGCTGGACGCTGGCCGCTAATTGTGAAGACTGACGCATCTCAGTCGGCTGCTGACGCTGTTTTGTAACAGTTCGTGAATGGTTAAGTCCAGCCTTTGTCCGACGAGTGCAAACACGTTACAGTACCTTCGATGGTGAGCCACTGGCCGTTCACTCTGCCATTTACCACTTCCGACATCTGGAGGGGCGCGGCTTCATTGTTTTTGTTAGTAGCAAACAACTTGTGTTTGCCTTTCGTTCCTCTCCTGATCTGCCCTTCTCTAGAGAAACAGGACATCCTGACCTTATCATTCAGTTCACCAGCGAAATTCGTTTTATGGACGATTCCAACAATTTCGTCGCCGACGTCTTGTTCCATCCGGATTTCAGTTGAACATTCGCAAGTATCATCGGCCTTTGTCCCTTGCAAAGTCCCAGGTTAACGATCTAGGATTTGCTGCCAACCTTCGTAAAGAACTAAATGCTACTTCTTTAGCTCAGTCAGATCACTCGCTTGCGCGGGACATGTCTACCGGTATATCTCGACCGTTCGTTCCTTACGCACACCCTTTTTACGTTTTAGCCGCCTCCACTTCTTATCATATCCAGCTATAAGCGCCTGACTGAAGCTAGTCACTGAACGTTACAGTTGGACAGACAGTGGTAAGGATGATCATAAGTGGACCAAACAGTGCTTGGGATGTCAACGTAGTAAAGTTTATCGTCATACCTCACTACCCAAGGAACTGTTGCATCATCCATGTCCTTCCCGATATCGCTGGTCTCCTTCCTCCTTCCAACGCTTGTACACACCTTTTAACCCGTGTGGATCGATTCGCAGGATGGCCCATTGTCGTTGTTTTGGACACGACACCAACGGAAACCATTGAATCAAGTTTTGTCGATTCGTGGCGTTCCGGCCACTATCACCATTGACCACGGATTTCACTTTACTTCCGCTCTTCTTCACGATTTGTGTCATGTTCTTGGGTGCAAACACACAACGACTATTGCGTACCATTCCTTGAAATTTTCCCCCGTCAACTAAAATAATCTTTATTGGCAACATCAGCGGGTGGCAAATGATCTGACCATTTGCATCCTTTTCCCCTTGGCTCACAAATCACTGTCAAAAATGATGTTGGGAGCACCCTGGCAGAACCTGTGTATGGCTGTATGCTAAGTGTTCCTGGAGAATTTCTGTCTGAGTTCCAGATGCCTTTGAGTTCTGACGCGAGTCATGTGACGCGTCTAAAGGATCACACGAGGCATATTCAACCTTTAATTTCACAGAGAACGTCGCGCCAAAATTAAATTAACAATGATATACATATTTTCTCTTTTGTTTTCATCCGCGTTTGCTGGCCTAAGATATCCCCGCAGCCGCCGTACGATGGTCCTTTCAGAGTGCCCAATCGCAAAGCCAAGTTCTTTGTCACTGGAAAAAAACGTAACACGTCACTCGGTGGGCATTGAAAGATTAATGTTGATTACGTCGACTGCCATCCAACGTCCCTGTGCCATCTGTCAGACATCGTACATATAGAGGATTTCAGCCAGCAAACCGCAGATCTGTCCACCGACTCACAAAACCTTTCTCAGTCTACCAAACTTATATTTAAAACTATTGACCACATCAACGTTCCTGCCTTCCAACCGAAGCCACGCACATCACACACCCGTTCTCGCCGAACCGTTGGATGGCCAACAATACGCGGAAATTGTCATTGTTGAATCATTGTCCGTTCCTTAATTATCAAGGGTTTTTCCTTACCTAACGCTCCAGGAATGAGTTAACTAGCGACTGTTGCCTTTCTGCTCCCTTATTACGCACTGTTCTTCGTACTTGTTACTTTCATTTTACATGGAAATTTCTCGCCTATTGTTTGAGTCAACAATCACTTCATCCCCGTGTGTTTCGCGCTATGCTATCACGTGTTTGTGGCCATCGTGGGCTAACAGTGGCAACATTCTTTTAGCACACCTGTGGGATTCAAATCACTGGAATCTCTTTGTTTCAAAAAGGAAGAGTCTTCTCGCAGCACACAAAAGATATAGTGTGGTGGAATCTACTGCGGACAACTACTGTGGATCATTGTTACTGCCTTGGAGCACTGTTGTCTGAACTCTTCGTCGCGCTACAGATTTGTCGTGTTGCTTCAAAGGGATTTCAGTCACCAGAGGCAAAACGTTTGTTAAAGCAGATGAATTTGGAGATACTATAGCGACCTCTTAGAATGGGTTAATTTTTGTTGGTGTTTTGTTGTGAGGTTTGACACTTCCGATAGCGGCATGTTTGTTTATCTCATTGGTGTGTCCTATTTCCGCTCGCTGTAATTCCCTCACTTTTCCGTTCCACGCGCTACGCGCAAGACGTTTTCTGGCTGTGCCATTAATTCTCTCCTCGGTCGTGGCAATAAACATCGTATTGCGCTGTTCTATGTTCTCTGAATTATATCTGTTTGGGTAACTCACCGCACCTGGGGTGAAACTTTTTGGGAGAGTCCCCCACAATACGCAGGAATACACAGTTAATTCCAGTAATCTTGAACCCTCCAGAAATCGGCACACTGGAAACACGAAGCACAGAGAGTGCACACGGCTCGCGAACCTGGATAAAAATGTAATATTATTGATTTATTCGGTCCAGCTGGTTTGAGCACAAATTGAACATGTGAATTTGAGGAAGGTAGAATGTGCGAAGAACAGTGAAAATCATGAGGTACAAAACGCTGTACAGTCGCTACAGGACCGTTTAGCTGTGCTATCGAATTTCCACGTTGTTAGATTAACAGTTTACTCCGTTTTTGGTCCTTTACGTAGCCCCCAATGACAGTGCTACAACGCGTTTCCAGCGATTGCTTTTCAGACCGACAGGAAACACCTAGATATCGAGAGGGATAATCTTGCTGGGTCCGAGTGACTAAGGCCCGTACTGGCCCAACCAATCAAATGGTGGAAATGACCAAAATATGGTAACGCCAAAAGAAGCTGTAATTGAAACGGATATGTGAAAGAGGTGTGCGTACAGATAAAAGGAAGACGTTTCAAAAAATGGAATGACTAGCTGCCAGGTCAAAATTCGTTGAATTGGATAGGCTACCACCTGAGAAAAGGTCAGCGACGTGGGATGATGAAAGTTCGGAATCTATAGATCAACAACTGTGCAGGGCTAAAAAAATTCATCGTACGGTTACTTCGTCGGCGCAAACATCCATGCAAATGAAGAATGAGACTTTGCGCGGTAACTCCTGTTTATTCTTGATTGCAATCAACTTTTTAAAAATGATGGTGATGGTTACAAACAAATGCACAGACAAAGCTCGCGGAACAGCATGTAAAAGATGCACGAAAAGAAGTACGGATTATAACGATGAACTGTAGACACTACGGGCTTTCAACCTCTAGACTATGTACAAATCTTTGAAATCGCTCAAAAACCAGTGATAGCGTTTCAAGGCAGTAGGAATTCAACACATTCCAACGGGATATACTGACTGTATTCTAATGGTTTCGACCTTTAGCGTTGAACCCGTTCATCTTTCAGTACAACTGCTGTCATTACTGAAACTACTTTGATTTGTTTTTCTGCATCACCATCGTCGACATTCGAAGAGCCGTGCGACTTCGGAATCTGTGCTGGTGGGTGGTCGTGTCCACTTGAGTGCATGGCCAGCCGAGACAGGACAGTATACGCGTATATTGCCTTCAAACGGTCCCACGTT
Source organism: Paragonimus westermani (assembly GCA_008508345.1). NCBI lineage: Eukaryota > Metazoa > Platyhelminthes > Trematoda > Plagiorchiida > Troglotrematidae > Paragonimus > Paragonimus westermani. Next base: position 96,143 of record QNGE01001346.1, on the reverse strand, counting down.
TTTCAGCGTGTAAAATTTTGGTCTCATGAGCAGTACTTACATTTAATGCATAGTCGAGGCACGCCTCCGTTTTATCCTGTAATGAAATCGCGCAGCCACCGGGCATCTTAATTTTTTCAAGTCCTGTGTTACTCTGCGGCTTGGGGTTACTTCACAGCCTTTGTGCTAGTGTGTCTCCCGTCTGCAAATAACCGCGATAGTACCTTGAACATGCACGTGATATGTCGAACTGTCCTAGCGGGTAACTCGGGATTCGATTTAACTTCCCTTGTCATCATTGTCTGTTCATATTTTTGCTCTGTTGCTGCTCTGTGCATCAAAAGTAGCATTCGATTGTCGTTATTCGCTTAAGAATAACGTTTCATTACACTGTATCGTCTACGTTTTGTAGTACCCGTATTTCGAATTTTTGAAAGTCCGCTCATTTTTTATTGTTTGTTTCTATTGACAGTGACTCGCATTAGATCTAGCAATTCTAGTACTCAGCAGACAGTCACAAAAACAGCCAACATCTGCGACTGTTGCGGATGCACTATATGCGTACAAAACGGTATACAGTGCTTTGAGTGTAGTTTTTGAGTATCACAATTTGTCCCATTGTTACCCTCAAACTACACCCAGACCACACGTACTGACTGGGTGTCAGTTCTAGAAATTGTACCACTTCAAGTTCATTTGTCTCAGTGGAAACTAGTACAAGCAACTGGCTTCTTCAGCTCTCTCTTTTATCTGCATGAATCGTAGATTTGTCAACAGCCCAGGGAGCCCTTCGCCCCTGGCTAGCCACACGGAAAGTGAGTCCACGCAGAAAGCCTGTGACTGCAAATGTAGGGCTCCTCTTAACTTTATCTCCTGTTTGTTTGATGGGAAGTAGAGTGGACGAGTTCCAGGAGACCATATATAAGGTGAGGTTGGGACTGCGGTCTTTGCATGAGTGCATTGCGCTTGCTCTCCTCAGTGCTGCCATAACTGAAAAGGCGATTGCCGTCTCAATGGCACACAGAGAAGGCCGCAACGAAAATGAAAGAAGCTCTCAGAGAAAGGAGAGTTGTTTTTTGGGGCAGCTTCCTCACCTCTCCAACTGGATAGGCTAAGTCACTCGTGGTATCTTCTTTCTCCCCGAATGTCGCAAATCTCGTGCTCGCGAACAGGCTGCGCGTTAAGCCAACTAGAAATTTACTTGGCCTTTCCATTACCGTACATGCCCTGCTCAAATTCGACACAGTGTTCGAAAGAGCAGTGGCTTCGAAATCCGCCAACTCAGAAAGCGTGACTTTCATTCGTTCTGCGCAAAAGAGGGAAAAGCGTAGCCAGTTGACTAAAAAAAATACGGACCATGGCTGACCGCAGGCTACAATCATAGTTTCTGCTCACGCAGTGTCCAATCAGGTTCTTTTGCCTGTGGTGGAAAGCGCGGATGCCGCCTATGCAGACCACAGCCCAGCGACCGGCCCTCCAAACGCAAACACAATTGTTGAGGGCACTGGGGTCGCTCGGATCTGTCTTCCATGTTACCTGCCCCAAAGTCCACTAAACGGTTGTGCACAGAATCCTTTCTTCCAAGAACTCAGAACGGAAGAGGCTTGTTGGGGTCACCTCTCACGAATCAACGCATTTCCTTAGCCCGCTCCGTCAGCTATTTCCATTAGTGGTTTCACAACACCGCACGCTACCTCATTCAAAGCTTCGTCCTCAACAAATAAAGGGGACAAACTTTTCATGGGTGATAACTTCCAAACACCCTTCCAAAAGACGAAAATTGACATGGACACAGACCGCAATTCGCGGCGCCAAGAATGCTAGTCAGACGTTCAGTAGGGTCTCTGACGTACGCATAGACGTCGGTATCGCACACACAACCACATGAGAGGGCCGTCAGACCAGGTCGACAGATCAGACCAAGTCCAACTCTAGCGTCGTCCTTAGTCCCCCTCCTCAATGTTAAGGCTGATCTCCCAAACAGTTCCTTGCATTCCCATTGCTCTCTCTTCGCGAAACCAAACGAGGAGGTAGCCCTTAGGTGCATGCATACGACCTGTCTGAGGTTGTTCAAGAAATTACCGGAAATCAGACAGTTCAGAACACTCAACTGCACATCCTTGCTTTCACGGAAGCCTAGCTTTCAGGTGATATCAGTGACAGTGAACTGAGTGGTCCCGGGTACGGATATGCGATTTTCATTACACAGAACCTTAACACCCACGGCTCTCCGGGAATTTCAGTCCTATAATAAACGTGATGCTCTGTGGCTTCAACTAACATTGCGTGGCTAAGACTCACTCTTAGTGGGGGTTATTTACCGTTCTCTCTCACCCAACGTTTCATATGATAGCGTTTTCGTATGCCTAGAATTACAGCATTTTTCTCGTCTACTTATTGTAGGTGATTTCAATGCACCCATGAGAGACGGCATCAGTTTCTTGCCCGGACGATGAAAACGGATTCTCGTCTTTCTTATCGATGCTGACACGACGGAGAGCGTGAACACCATATCAGCGCCTCGACGCAGCATCGTTCTGGTCAGATTCCCTCCCTGCTCGGACTAGTCATCACCGATGTGAGCCACCTGGTAGACAGTAATCTTCTAGCCGCCACTTGTACACAGCGGCCACTCTGTCCACATTTGACCTCATCTGCGACTGGTTACAACCAGCGAAAAGTCCACAGTTCAGAATTTCAATCAGACTGACTTCAACGGTCTGAGAAGCTACCTAGCTTCACTTCTTGATTATGACTCCGTGAACCAGAACTACTGTGCGTCTCAAAGCGCAATTCATATAGCAGACGACTTATCTATACCGCACAAACCGTGCACTTTCTCTTTTCGGCCGTCCATTCGATTAGCGTTCCTATCTATTCGCGAAGCACACGCTTACGGGGAACACAGAGGACCTAAGTGCATCCCACCTAGTTCGAAGTAGATTAAGGCAGGAACTCCACGAACATCCCAAACTCGTACACCAAAAGATCCCAAAATCTTGCACGGACAAAAACTTATTTAAACATGTGCATCGGCTGAGAAAGAGTACGCCTTCAGTGCTTTCTCTGCCTGATGGGGGGGGGGACTTCGGACCCCGTAGTTGTGGTTGGGTTATTTGAGGAGTACTGTTTCGCATTCCACAAGATCACTGCCGGATTGACACTCTACTCTACTACTGCAGGGCTTCCTGTAGCCACTTTTTATTGCTGAGTTTTTTCTGTACCGGGTGTTAAAGGCCGTTTTTACAAGGTTAATTCACATAGTGTGATGGGTCTTGGAAAGATCCACTCCAAGATTATCAAAGAAACAGTTATCAATCTGGCAGAACCCTTTCATAAGCTGTTTGGACAGACTGCGGACTGGAATTCTTAACGCATGGAAAGAAGCCACGGTTATTCCCACCTTCAAAAGAGATGACAGGCACTCCCTGCCTTACTAGCCTTACTAGCATCCCATTCAAGGTAATAGAGTGCCTAATGCAGCGCGCCATCCTCGAGCACTTCTTGCCGAACAGTCTTCTTCCTCCACTCAGCATGGCTTTCTTCGTGACCGGTCTTGCGAAACAAATATGCTGATCTTCATGGACAGTCTGATGGAAGCAAAAAATAATGGCTTGTCTCATGCTATCTTCTTTGACTTCCAAGGCTTTCGACTGTGTCCCACACGACCCCCTCAGACACATATTGGAAGCTTGTGTCTTCCAAGGGGAGATTTCATTTTGGATTGCTTCTTTTTTGAATAATGGAACTTTCAGCGTTAAAGCCGGATCAGACCTTCCGTCTCATCCCTCGATTCCTGCATGTGTTCTACAGGGATCAGTGCTAGGTTCTCTTGTTTCCGATCTACGTCAACAACCGTCCGGACAATATATCCAGCAACGCTCTTCTACACGCCGATGATCTAGAACTCTAAAATGTCAATGACTACGGCACGCCAGATTGATCTTGACACGGTTAAACGCTACTCAGACGATTAGGGCCTCCCACTAAATGACAGTAGGTGTACATATGTCTCCAGGTGGGAACTTTTGCGATGCCTTCGTAATTTATAGTGCTTTCAGCGCAATAGACATTACGAAAATCGATCCGGTGTTGGTGGTATGCTGTACCGCTGTTTTATTTATGTTTTTTTTTAAGACCTTTTAGTAACACAGGGGTAAGGCTCACTAATCTGTAGTTGGTTGCTTTCTCTTTGCTACCTCTCTCGTGGATAAGGACAACCGTGGCTAGTTTCCAATCCTCTGGTAGGCAATCCGTTTCAAGAGACCTGTTAAATTTGTCTATAAGTGGCTCAGAGAACCCCGGTCAGTGGTTTGAGTATGATTGGGTTTAGTCCATCTAGCCCCGCCGCCTTGTCGACTTGAAGTTCACTAAAGCAGAGCTTGGCATCCTGTCTTATCGCGATATCCTCCATCCTTGTGTTCACCTCCCTCAGGTTTTGTCTTCATATTCCAACTCATCATTCAGAATATGAAGCTGCTGAAGGAAATTAAGTAAGACTTCCGCTTTTTCTTCATTTATCCGCGCAGCAACTCACCATATTCTTTATCTGGCCAACCGCTGCTCACAGTGGTGGTTTATATTACATGTAATTATGGTGTGGTTTGAGTACTTTTAGCTCTCCTAACTAATCTCCCCTCACATTGGAGATGGCATTCCTATAGGTCCGATCGTGTTCTTTTCATGGCGGCGTGATGATTCAGGTGCCTCTTCTTGCTGCCAGTCTAATTACATCTCTTTCAAATTGTTTCCTTGATTGGGAACTCGTCCTACTCTTTCATGATGAGGGCGCCCCTCCACGCTACTTTCCGCATTGGAGCAAAAACACCCACTAACACCGTCGGCTTACCCTTAATATTGGTCCACTCTAGACCCATGGTATTTCTGCGGGGTGCGCGCCCATCTTATCTGTTGCCTTACGAAGCATTTGCATGCTCCTGCTGTGAAAATTTCTGCGATACTTGTCCGATGGCCTTGACCTTTCCATGCTTATTCTAACTTCAAGGATCTCGTGGTCACTTTTGCTCTACGGCGCCTTCACTTCGACTTGCCCAACGTCAGTGAGGCATCTGGTGATGACCAAATCTGACACTGCAGCGTTTGGACCTAACCTCCATCTTCTCTTATTGTTTCATATGCTGCGCTAGCTCCTTGGACTGTGAGGGTTTCAGCAACTCCTCAAAAGGGCTGCTTGGAGCACATCCCACCACCCAATTTCGTCATCAACGTCATAATATCATAGGCAGCAATACATCGATGGTTCTCACTTATGCTTAACTGCCACAAAACCTTTACAGGAAGACAAGAAGAAATAAGGGAAGGGACCTAATTACTAAAAATAGCTTCGTCTACATTCAGACATTAGCATCGAGGTGCCTTCACCTTGCACACAAACAACCAAGTTGTTAGTGAAAGTAAGACGGCCTCAGCAAGACAGCCTTCTTACGGCTTCCACCGTCCTGCGTCATTAAACACTCACTTCGCAGACAACCCGGCCAAACAACGACAGCATTCACACTGCTGAGTTCGACTTGCCGGCGTCTTATCTAACCTGTCCAGCTACCGACTCTATGAGTCGCGAGGTCATCAGTCGGGGAGGTAAACCCGACTTACAGTGGCCAACCTCTTTGTGAACGACTTTTCTACGCCAGGTCATCATCTGTCCGCCGGGCACTTTACGCTGGTCGGCCATACTGGCCGCCTCTGAATGTTGACCTCTCGTAGTAGATTCACTACATGGTAGCACAGCCGTTTTCTTGCTGATCCCCTTCCTTCATGCAGAGTTCCGTAATGTCCCGTATCAAGACGTTTCTGTTTCTACCCCAAGCGTTTTATCGCCTTGCTCAGCTCTCTCTTACCGGTCCACATTCCCTCAATTGCTGTCACCTAGTCATATACAATAGTCAGGATTTCTTAGTTTCACGTCTGTGCTACTTTTCATGACGCTCTTATGTGCCCCCCTTGCCACTTCTGACAGGCTCACAGACTATCTTAGGTTTGGGCTTTGTGGGAAGCTCAACAAACTTCCTACCCCCTCCCCTTCTTCACATTCACTGTTAGTTTTGGGTGGTCTCCTAATCGGGCTAGTCACGTTTTGTCTGACCGTATCGTGTTCACAGACTACTTGGGGATTGTTCCTTCTCATTTCACCCAGAGTTCTAACTTAATCCTCCTCTGGATCGCCGCTCTGCCCGATCGGCGAACTGACAACGCCAATACTTTGAGTATCTAGATAACCACTTGCTTTGCCTTCCCTACTTCAAGTGCTCTCATATTGTTCATAGTAGCCTCATCCTTACAGACACCTTGGGCGGGACCATTCAAGGAACGTATGTTCAGAATGGAGCTTAAATGCCTTGATATTTAACTGGCTACACTCCTGATAGTACCGGCATTCGTAAGTGTCAGAAAATTCCCTCGTTGCTCACCTCCACTTTACATTGTTCATTTCCACATGGATGCCCTACTGATCCTATGGCTTTCCAGACCTTAATTTTCAAGTCAGTTTTGGTGGGACCTACACTTTTTGTCGTGACTGTGACGATACGCGCGGCGGTGTAAACTATATTATATATATATATATATATATGTATATATATATATATCGACACATTATACCGACTGGCTTCATATCGGCATATCACAGATTAGAATAGCAGAATGATAGAAATGTAGTAATATTGTTAAATAACTGAGGCTCAGAGTGCCTGGAATACCCGATGAAAAACGGTTCACCTTGGATTCTCTTCACTGATTGCTACAAAGCTTTCCCCAAAACGCCTTTGTACTGTCGAAGTGTTAGTGTTGACGTCAGGACTTGTCCGACACCTTGAACGAATTCTTTTCACTTTTTTGCAAATACTTCCCTTCACGCAGTTGACAACCTCCGACGAACTGGAGTTGATTGGAGATTAATGGTATTAATAGCGTCGCACGCAAGCGACTTCTGTAACAATGTCGTTGCCCCATTCCATGTTCACAGATCAAATTGCGCCTTGCTTTGTCATACCGCACAGTAAATGTTGGTTTGCTAATCCGAGTGAACCGACTCCACTCACTGTTAAAATGTGCGCACTTCTAATTCAGTCATCCATTGTAGATTTCGGTTAACTATAGGACACTTTTGTGGCCTCAGGATCATATGATATAATTTCTCAAACGTGGTCGTACAGGTATTGAGAACTGGCATGACCTGTGCGCCGTCGATCGAGGGGTGGTCGGTTTCTTAGTTAGAGCACGAACATTCATGTCCCTGTGGTACTAATCAGTTCTGGAGGTCTACTGTGAAGCTTCCTGTTATCTTCGGACACGTCAGCCAGTTTGTTCCACGCTTGCGCTTTCTCTGTTTGTCCTCCGTGCCTTCGAGATAGATAGCCAGAACTAACTCATTTTGGCCATGACCGATGGTTGATTGTGGAGGCATAGATGGAACTGCCCACCCACATGGGTCATCTCAGTTCCTGTGAACACTACAGAATGTAGGTACTGGCTCGGTATTCCCGTGAATCAAGAAAAGTCAACAACTTTGCGGATACAGGCTCTCGCCATTGACTGCCATATCAGGGGATGTTTCCAGTCAGCAGCTTGAATGGTCGCTAACTCCCAACCAAGTAGGCGGCATCTACCAGCCTTGCTCAGTGGAACAATCAAGGTTTCCGTAGCCCGGAGCCACGTCATCGCCTGGTTGTCTAGCGGTTTCTTCCGACCACCAGCAAGCACATTGGCAAATGCACAGTGCGGCAAGCGCCTTCTCGCCGTACACAATACGTGACTCAACCAGCGGAGACTGCGTTTTCCACCACCGTGTTTATTGCTTCCACCTTTCTCTGAGTTCACATGTTCACTTTCACCCTACAGTTTTGATCCATTATTTGCTAGGTGCTTTATCGTGTGCTTGTGTCTTACGGGTGTCGAAAACAACACCTGCACTTCTAGCTGGTGCATAGCTCCCGCGCAACCATGAAGAAAAAAGCAAATCCTAGTTAGGGAAAGAAACAGAAGGAATCTAAATGCTGCAGCTACTACAACCAGCTACGTCTCTAATTAAATTCCCAACGTCGGGGTACCTGCATCTTGCCAGCGAACAACTGAGCTGTAAGTGGAAGTACGGTGTCATTGGCGAGATGGCTTCTGTACGGCTTTCAAAGCCCCACATCCTTGAATGCAATTACTTTACAGACAACCCGGTCGTACAAGGACAGCACTCAAGACGTTGGGCATGATTATCCGCCATCTCACCTAACTTTTCCAACCACCGACTATGTATGCCGAGAAGACCAGGAGCCGAACCTGACCTGTAGTGACCAACGCATTGGTGAACTAATTCATTTTTCTACTTCAAGCCATCATCTGTTCACCACACGCCTAATCCCAGTCGGCCGTGGCATCGGCAAAATGTGCTCGGTATTGGCATCTTTCGTGCATCCCTAACCCTCTAAGTCTGTCATCGTAAGGATTGTACTAAACAGCCGCTTCCTAACCCCTGTTGACTACTCGTTTGTCCCGCTTGACGCAAGCAGTCAAACTGACGTCGGTGGTCAAATTCCTGAAGTTTCTTGCACGTTCCCGACCCGGAACAGTCAAGTTTCACAGTCATAAAGTAACAGTATTCACAGTCACTATGTTCACGCGACCCTTAAGTTTCCGGGGTATGCCCATATTACCACAAACGCCCTAGATTAGTGAATGCCGGCCTAACTTTAGAAGCACGAGCTTCTATTTCACTCTTTATATCTCCGATGCCACTGGTACAATTTTCTAAGCGTGGTCAGTTTTCATAGCTTCATCCTCTCAATCTTCCTCTGAAAGGTCGAGCGTACAGGGCTGCTATAAGAGTGGTCTCACTGTTCAGGTGCAAAAGTCGATCCATCTGCGCGGAAGCAGTTCACGGTATACGTTTTCGACCACCAGTGTCTTCGAAGCATTAGCATCAGCGTGAACCACATGTATTGCTGCCTCTGATGATGATGAAGAAGCATTAGCGATGGCTGGTGGGAATACCGTGATAGCAATGACAGAGCTCGCTGGCGCATCTTCAGGACGGATAGACCCTGTCAACCTTTTGGCATACTGATCTCGTCTCACAGGCTTCGTTGCTCTGGTCACATCTTACAAATGTGGACTCATTGTCCTCCACGTCGTTTATTTGTGGCAATTTTGTCCTCGTGTGAATTCGATTGGGACCAAAATTGTTATGTAATATACATGCTGGAGCAATACTCCGTTCGTTCTCATTGGTTACATGAAATGACTACCGAGTAACTAAAGAAGTGGGTGCGTACATGCAAAATAGTTTGTCTAGTTAGCGATCACAGTTCGGTTTAGTTGGTGTGTTTGCCGTGTTTGAATGTTCAAGAGTTTCTCTCTTTTCAGTGAACTGAAAGACGGAACAGTGAAGTAAAGCGAATGGTTGCAAGCGGATACTGAGCAGATGAGTAGGTGACTCAGGTGTGGTGTACAGTAATCTACCAGCAAGTGAAATGGCTGGAATGCGGTCTGTCAACTCATTGTTTACTCATACAAGTGAACTGAAAGCAACGTAATGCAGTAGTGAGGTTTAGAAAGCAACAGTAATTCGACATTGAAGAGATGAAGCGATAAAAGTAAAACTGAGTAATAATCGTCCCTGTGCTATACTCACTACCACCGGTTATTCTCGCTTGCATGTAAATTTTCGGAGCGAGCAAAATGTTGCTTGAGTCATACATTTTACAACGTTACATGTTTGCGAGCGGTGGGTTAGACTGGAACGACAACCTGGTGACCAGCGTAGAACATGGGTTCAGGGTATGAAGGAACTTATACTGAAGTTCGTTTTAAACCTGACTGAGGGCCAAGGGGCACTGAACACCTCCAGTTGGAAACGCTGTCTGGCATGGCCAGGACTAAAAGTCAATGGCGCTTGCGTCGCTAATCTTTGTGTTCATTGGTGCACTTCATTCTCTCCCTCCACGTCTTTCCCTTTCTCTCCCTTCCACAATGTCTTTTCTTCTCTCATGCATTGTGGCACCTTTGCTTCTTTGTTATGGAACTATGTATCCCGCGTTTGATCTACCTAATCACACCAGTTTTGCGGAAGCACTTTGCATGTTGAGACCGCAAAACTGATCCCGAAGTGTTTAGCAGAGCGTGAAGCTTGTGGTCAAGCTGGAATGGGAATCGCGCTGAGTTCCAGAGCAGAGCAATGCTTGCTGGACTGGATCCCAGCGAACAGTCGCTTGTGTTCTGTCACATTTTCTACATCGGTTAGAGTCTGTCAACACAAGTCAGAACATTGTATATTTGTCACATCAGTATACGTTCCAACGAACAGCTTTTCGGATACTGCCTAGGATGCATTCTGTGACACCCTTGGTGATCTTCTGAAGCAGACAACACTGACATCATCATACTAGCGGGCAATCTTACTGTTCGGCTTGGTCTTCTCATTGATGGAAGCGGCTGGGAAATACGTCTGGTGTCCAGGCACAACGCACTAACAATGGTGACAGACTACCGCAGCTGTCCGCATCTCACGGTCCTCATACTTCGAACACCGCACTTCAACACAGGAATAGGCATTGTGTTACATGAGGACCTCCCTGTGCTTCTCAGTCGAGGACGCAGTTGGATCATATGAAAGTCAGAAAACGACCTTGTGCGTTGCTCCGTTCTTCTGATGATTACGTTGGTGACTTTTAATCAAGGTATTCTGGCAAAACGGCTACCCGGAGCTAATTACAGGCGAGAGTGTGCAACATTGTGAGAAGAAAGATAAGGTGCCTCTAGCAGTAAAGAAGGCAGCACACACTTCGCCAACAGTCAAAATGATACGCTTGCTGACAAAAATTTACAAGACGCAGCTGTCACTCTGGTGTTGCGTCTATCGAAAGACGTGGAATGCCGTATTCGGGTCACGGCGGACGCAGTCAGTGTCAAACAGAATAATCCAATCCTGTACGCCAAGAAACGTTTTGTTTGGACCTTACAGTTGTCATGACACTTCACCCACACATTAATCGGCCGAATTTCCACGATTACACTGCACCATTATTGTGAAGCATTTTCTACCAGTCATTTTATCTGCCTGTTTTTCTGCAGCTGAGGTATCGCACATATTGACAAAACAGAAAGAACGCCTAAAATTAAGGTTAAGGAGCACATTCCAAAATGGCAGATGTATTGGTTTATCCTTTAGCTAGCATCGCTAAATTAGAACGAAACACTCCCTCATCCATCGCATGGCGTTTATCGACCACAGGTCCCATTGTACATACTGCATCATCGTTTATGATCCCGATGAAAATTCACGACCCACAAATGATCAAGCATGCCGAAGCTTTGTTGATCGGCTGCCGGAAGCCGGTTCTATAGGCTCGCAAACAACTGACTGTCAATCATTGTTTGCCTTAAGTTCGGCTGCAAGTCTCAATCACGATGATCTAGACAGATTTGTATTTTTGACAGTATCACGTAGAAATTTCCACCTTCCGTTTTAATGCTAACCACACATTTACTGTTATCGAGAGTGCGCAAATCAACTCATACCATAATTCCTACATTCTGGCTGATTTATTCAAGTGGTTCAGATAAGGATGGCGCCGCTCTGATAAAGACTGTCGTGCATTCGGGGGTAACCACCTGGGATCGGATCATGCTGTTAAGCGTGTCCGCTTTGTTTTATTTGCTCAGAGAACGTGCGCTGGTAAATGCGAGACATTCGAGTGGGGAGAGTGTGGAAAACGCCTATCAAGAACCATTGGTGAACAGATTGCCAAGTTCGAATCAGGCGAGAGAAACTGACAAACATTTGGAACAAGTCGCAACAGCTGTGAAAGTTCACTGTGGAGAGGTGTGTTCCGAAGGTACTGTGCAGTTGTGACAAAACTGGATTTCTCTTACGTGGATAAACCTCATGAACAAGCGTCGCTCGACTCTATTTGGCTGTCAGCATGACGACGACCGTCGGCAACTTAAACGCAAGCTGACCAAAAGCTTGCGCAAAGACCGTGAGCGCCACTTGATCCAACTGTCGGAGGAGATGGGACGAGTCATTTTGTCTGGGAATGGTAGAAAACTATTTTCTCGTATTTGTGGTTATACTGTTCGTCGAGACAGTGTAACTGAGACCATGTGTGAAACAGATGGTTCACTTATTAGCAGCCGATCGTGCCGACTTGACAGATGGGTTGAACATTTTTAGTAACGGTTCAGCTGGCCTCTGCCAGACCATGTAAATAACGGGACTCGAATGATCAGCTATTGCGTTCCAGACGGTTTTCCGTCTTAGACAGAAGTGACCGTTGAGCTTAGGTTACTGAAGCGTAACGAGATACCTGGACCAGATCTCCTCTCTCCTTCCCTTTTCCAGGATGGTGGGAAGAGGTTGATATCAGAACTGGCAAAGCTGTTCCAGACGATTTTGGAAATTGGAAGAGTACCTCGTGACTGGTGCTTATCAACGGCAATTCCCGTTTTCAGAGAGGGGGCCTGAAGTCTGTGCGACCACCGTGGAGACATCAGTCCATTCCAGTGTCTGTTAATTTCAATTCGCTCACTGACCTTATCTTACTTCGGCTCGCCAAGTTCACAGGAAGTCGGTTACGCGAAGAGTCGGCAGGATTCTGGTCTGGTCGTGGGTACGTTGATCACATTTTTCCATTGAGACGGATCTTGGGGAATCAACACTCTTTTGGGCAGCCGGCGTTCGTGGTCTGTTCAGACCTAAAGACTGCTTTCCATTCAGTTGCTCGTAACCTTCTCTGGAATTGCCTGCTTTCTAATGGGGTTTCACGGAATTGCCCGAATTTGTTTAGATCATTGTGTGCTTACTTTGCAGGCAGGGTGAGGGCTCATGGGCATCTGACTCGAGCGTTCATCACTTGTGATGTTCGTTAGGGATATCCGATCTCCCCCTTCCTGCTCGATTTCGTTGTGGACGACAATCTAGAGGGTGCGCTTAAGGAGCCCAGTGAGCTTGATGTTGAGCTTCTTTCTAGAGCTAGGTTGACCGATCCGGATTATGCGGATGACATTGTGTCGTTTAAACTCTCCACCGAAGACACGCAAACTACGCCAAACGAGGTGAGTGACCAGGACGCGTCGTATGGAACGCGCCTCGCACTTTCAAAATGCGAAGTGTTGATTCAAGACTATAGCATTTTCATTCCCACGGTTTTTACTGTGGGCAATCAGCTCACATAATTCGGCTTGTACTGCTGCCGTTGTTGTTGTTGTTGTTGTTGTTGCTGTTGTTGTTGTTGCTGCTGCTGCTGAAGCATCAACGAGGTGGCAAAGGCACGAGTTGTCTGTCAGATTGCGTCATCAATGATGTCGAAAAGACGTTCGGTTGTCGATGGAAGAAAGAATATATGATGCTTGTGCGCGTTCCGTTTTGCCCCGTGGTTCGGAAACGTGGCCTGTTCGCAACTCACATATCAACAGTCTGTGTGTTTGGCGATCATTGTCTCCGCCAGTTAGCCCACATTAAGTGGACTGATCGCATGAGAAGTACAGCCGTTCCTCGGTGCGTATTCCGGTACCCTCGAGATGCGCGATCGACTGGTCGGCTAATCGTGTTGTGCAGGCTGTGATGGTTGGGTGACGTTCTCCGCACACCTGCTGGGCGTTTACCGTACCGGACATTACATTCGGAGACGCGTGGTGGTCCAGCATGAACGTGGTCGTGAAATATGAAACCCCTGACTACTGCATTGAACGAATTGGGTAGATGTCGACTGCCTGGCTGGGGTCCTGGTGACCACCCAAATTGCTGGTCAGAAGCGTTACTCGAGATGGTTGTTTTGTTGTAATCAACTGCATATCTGCATCCGTACCATTACTGGTTCTCGTGTTCTGTCATTATTATTAGTATTATTAATATATGACTTCCAAGAACGTTTCTTCTACGGAATTCTACGTTACCGTTGAGGCGAGCGTTAGCCCGAATCACGGTACCTACCTTCTAGTCAGGCTCATAGTTGTGATGGTGATGATATGCCTATTAAAGCGGCGTTGGGTTTGACGCTGCTGCATAATTAAGCAAAAAGTGAGAGCTTCATCGCTGCATTTTCGTTCAGGACTAGTTCCTGGCTGTTCCTCTCTCATCTGCCTTGCAGTCCGCTGTGGATCAGCGAAGTATACTGGACGCCAGAACCTTAGAGATGAATAGGGTCAAACCCACCTTCCATAGCTGTTGCAAGATCCATTGACCCTTTTCCTGATTATGGAAACTACGGCCGGGTGACCGCAACAAAGGGGATGTGTTCTGTTGTCCACCCTAGCTCAAACAACTGAGTCGAGACCTCTGTTAACGCCCTCCTTCCTTTGAACTCTGAGTTAGCCGCCTTATTGCACTTGAGAGCCGAAATGGCATGGTGGACCTCAGTTTTACCGAGTGATTCTAATTTGGCCAGTCAGAGATTTAATTTTCAAGTTTGCTGCGATGACACAGTAGAAGCAATGTACCAGTTAACCTGACTCAACGTTTTACTCAGCTGTCTAACCTTTTGAACGTGTTATGCGTGAATGTGTCATTTGCCTCGCTGCTTCACTGACATAAGGATACCCTAGACCAAAAGTACGAATAAATTTAGGATGCCATGTTCGCTGAAGCAAATGCCAAATTTTTATCATGATCGAATTTTAGAAGTAAAGGACGCATTTCATAACGGAAATAAAATATTCTTGTGTGTAGTTGTTCCAACTTGGTTGAGATGAAGAGAGAGTCGATCGTTATTTTCGTATCTCCTCTTTACACATCTGTATTTAGGTATGAAGGTGGGTAACTGTTTAATGAGTATTGTGTTCTATTGGTTGCTTCCGACTCATTCTTTTCCTATCCCAGCGAATTACAAGCATGACCACTGTGCGCAAAGGACTTTCACTAAGAAATCACTTGGTGGAGCCTGCTTCGAAAGAGGTACGTTCCTCCATTTTCTGACTACGTGCCAAGCCTGTTAAAGCTGTTTTTAGGAAGTCACCGATGGCCACGAAACAGCTGGAACACACAAAGCCGGATAAGAAACTACCATTTCAAATTTACGAAGATTCCGCCCAGTCTGAGTGTCAGCATTGTGGTTCTACTAGAAACAACCGACAGGCTATTGGTGTTTCATGTGGAGTTCAGACCTCGAATGTTGATATCCGCGAATGGTTATGTGGAGGTATGGTCTAACACATTTTATAATTTTCTTGTCAAAGAAAATCCTCCCGAAAACTACTGGGAAGAATTAGCAGAAAGAAGGCGAGTAGCGTTAAAAGAGACGCTTGATGAAAACAAGGAGGTTGGCGTTCTTGTATTCGCCGTAGTTCTATATCATATCACTCTAGCTATGCGACTTGATTGAATCGTTGAACAAGGAGCTTAAACGGTTAAGTCATGTTGAGAAACAAGCGGATCATTTTGCAGAAATGTATCAAGTAGGTTTTATTTTACAATCTGTACGCTTATCGTACGGGTTGATTTTTTACCCATTGGTTTTAATTTCGGATGCAAAACAAAACAGTTTACCGGTGTAACATGCCATTGCCGCACTTTTAACACTCGATCCACAACTATGCTGTTTCATGACGCTCACTAAAATTTACAATATCACTTGTGGCACGGACTAGTTGGGCTGGAACAGTCTAGTTAGCTGTACGTTCGATCGGCGACTTACGGTCCATCAGGGCTTAGGCTGTTGTTTTCACTTGCTATAGTTTCGTAGATAGTGATGGTAAAATTAATGTTTTCTAGTTTGTACCTGTCAGCCACGATATGGTGATTGTTCGTCTTGCTCTTGTGGCTTGACTAAATGAATCTCTCTGTGACTGACGCTGTTAAAGCATCGATGTTGATTGCCATTTAGTAATACCACGCAAGCTAAAGTGAGAATCTATGCAATCTGTGAGCGAACGTCTATAGACTGTTTTACGTTTGACTTATCGCAATGCATACTCGTTTTCGTGAACTCGAAAAGCGTATGTTCGCAACCGAGACAGTAATGTGCAGTAGCTTCTGGAAACACTACGATGCTATGTTGTTTTTAGCTAAGCAAGCTTACCTGCCATAAAGGGACAAACTTGACATATAATGTTTCTATGAGTTTTTTCATTCGATTGTCTTCTTTTTCGCTCATCCTCTTCTTTACTATTGTAACATATATTCGTAAACGGTTGGACCATTGGACTGTTTTCCAGGTTTTCTGAGGTTGTAACCTGTACAGTATGACTGCTGGATTTGAACTGGATGTTTCGCCTCACTTTCGCTCGAAGTAATGGTTTCATTCCCAACTGTTACAACATGAGAAAATCATACGAATTACTTATGCAGGAAGCTGGGCAATTTTTAGCTGTACGGTTGCGGACACGAGTCCCAGCTATCAGTTTCTCTTATTCAGGTCAGGGAATCCCGATAATATTCAGAACTGGCATGTAATCCAAGGTTTTCCCCGATGTTAACAGTTGTTGCCTGCGCCCGGGATGTTTTTAGCACTCTCTATACATTACATGTGTTACATTTACTGTTCGGAAGACGATGTAATGATCTGTTTCTTTACAGGTGTTGAAGAATGGAAAAGATCATTCCTGAAAATACTTCCACTAAATTTGGGCGCTCCTCGTCACTCGTACCCTTACCGACATTCATGTGTTTGAAGATATAACTGTTGGAATTTATTTTGTGTTTAATCAGATTACTGTTTTGTGACAGTCATTTTCAGGAACCTTTTTATGCTTATTAATGTACTAAATGAATAGTGTTTTACGGGAGTACGTCCCACTCTGTGCTTTTTTCTTCTGGGTTTACGTCGAACAATTCACTGAATTCTGAAACAGATGAGCAATAATAAGTATCTTCAACCATTTCGTTTGGCTGTTGTCATATCGCCTGCCCGGTTTGAAACCTCGTGGTAGTTACTAGTTGAAAACGCTCCGAGCAGTCCAGGAAGAACGTGGTCGCGAAATATGAAAACCTCGACTACATTGAGCAAAGTGGGTAGGTGTCGCCTGTCTGGCTGGGGTCCCGGTGATCGTCCAAGTCGCTGGCTAGGAGCGTTACTCGAGATGGCTGTTTGTTGTAATCAATGGCGTACCGGCATGCGTACCATTTCTGGTTCTTCCGCATAGTCTTTTTTTAACTCGATTTTGAACCTTCGTAGTAACCTTTTCTGAAAGCGGTGTTGTAGTTTATGACGAACAATCTCCCGAAACACGTTGGTGGGGCTTTGAGTTTGTGACTGATTTCGTGTACCTGAGGTCCGCCTGCAGCGGAATCTGAGTGACTGTGTTACACAGTTCGTGGGTGATTCGCTTTTGTGCAGTATGGTAAGCATTCGTGTACTTGTGCTTGTATCGTCATATACGTCGCTTGATCTCAAATACGGCTGATTCTCGGCCGGTAGATTTGCATTAATCGTGCTGCCCTCAAGTATTCGTCCGATTTTTCACTACTAATCAATTAATGCATTTGTTTGAAAAATGGTTTTTGTACTGCTTTCGAATTCGCAGGGTTATAATAAAGTAACGGGAAGATCGACCTCAGGGATTTCACTGTCCAGCTCACAGATACTTTGAGATTGCTTATACAAATTGTTATACGTGTGAGGGTACACCCGAACAGTTTCCTGATTTTGTTTCCACCTCATCTAATGTCTACCACTTTAGTCATTTTTTTCTTTGTCCACTGGTTTTTCGCACTCGCGGGGTTGGCACAGCAAGTAGTGGCTAACCATCTTTGAATCACGATATTGTTTTGCCGATGGTGGGTTGCTGCGTTGCGATCACAAATTAGTTTCTCGGAAAAAGGTTTGAATGGCGAGCCGCTTGGTCGTTCTAGGACTAGAGGTTTTTCGTCGGTTCTGTTGTTGAGCTAAGACCCCATGATTATTACGGTCGCACAATGATATTGTTCAAACAGTTTTTCAAAATATTGCCTAAGAACGATTCCGTCATTGTTTACTACTACTATTTGTAGCAGTTCTGATTTTTCGGCAAAAGCAGCGACCTGTGAGAAGTTTTAATATACATGGCCTAATCGTATAAACCCGTGTTTGGATTTGGGTGAGCAAATTTGATCTGTCCTAATGTTCAGAAATCCATCTTTCTTCTTTTGATTGCTCTTTTGTTGGCATGCGATGCGTGCGGCTGAATGCAAGCACCGATGGTTGATCAATTCAGTACGCTTGGTATCCTCAGTTTTTAACGTTCGGATTTTGGAAGCAAAGTGGAATAAACCGTGGTCGTATAGATGCACCTCGTGTTTGAATTTGACAGCACTGTGACTTCGAAGTTGCTCCAAGTCAGGGACGTTGCTGCAGCCTTCAAAGTGTGAGATCCGGTTTCCTTTCCCATACACTTGTCACTAGGGTTACAGCTCACTTAGTACACAAACCGGTCACTAACCCCTCGAACTTTATTAAAAAGCCTGAATTGGCGTTACTTCGGCGGCCACGGAGTAACGCTGCAGATGGGCGATCGAAGATCTGGGGGATATTCATTGAACACCGCTTGCGTCTGATAACAGCCCTCATTTTTCGAAAATGCACCATACTCGAGTTTCGCTATTGTTAAGTTCATCAGCAGTGCATCTTTTCACACCACCGGAACTGAACTCTGACCTGCACCAGACAACCCTCCTGTGAAACTCTGCTCTATCAGGCGTGGGTGAACAATCATTTAAATTCTCAGTGAAATTCGTATGTAAGCAATGTTCAGGTTGCCCTAGAAGACTTGGGTAGAATATCCTAATCGCTCTACTCGATGACTGCCGTTAGGACCTCGCACTCAGATTGAATTCGTCAAACGCATTAAAATCACCGAGCGATGTATTGAACACTGGTGAGTTAGTCGGGGGGATTTTTCAGTGTGAACTAACCGTCACCCACATTTGATCGCAGTTTACTCACTCAGACTTTTCAGCTGAGCAATACTGTGAGCGTTGTGGTCGTTTAATTCCTCTGGTTCCTGCAGTTATCACAGACTGCTCTCCATTATTTCCTCCATAATGAAATTGACCGAAACGGAACAATCCTGACTAACTACTTTTGCTGTGGACTCGGGTTGATGTTTTTTTTATAAATCTTAATTTGAACTGATATTTTTGGAATG
Organism: Paragonimus westermani; assembly: GCA_008508345.1. Lineage (NCBI taxonomy): Eukaryota > Metazoa > Platyhelminthes > Trematoda > Plagiorchiida > Troglotrematidae > Paragonimus > Paragonimus westermani. The sequence goes on along the minus strand of QNGE01001346.1, from coordinate 77,099 downwards.
CGTAAGCAACATCTCCACATACCTGATTACTTGGTTGGCTTACCTCTGAGCCTATGCGACTTCAAAACTGCATTTCGGACAGTTGAGTTACACAACTTCATTGGTCGATTGTTAGTCTGCGGTATGTATGACCCTGTTCCAGAATTTGATGAAGGTAAAAATCCTATCTGTGCACCTTCAACTAGTCTAATGACCTGCCTATTCTCGTTACCGTCCAATCCCTGGGCCGCAGTGAGTCGAAGAAGCATGGTTTCCAAAACTAACTGCCACAACAATTACGCTGGGCTCCCGATAGTTGAAATACAATAGTGCAATATGTTTTCCCCAATTAGGTTGAATGTTCTCTTATATGGAGTAGTTGAAGCAGATGCGTTGAAGCCTTTACGAATGTCTGATCACTTGTTTGGGTGGTACCGATGTCAAATAGTGTGAGCCGGCAACTGTGGGGCGTTTCGAACATATGTTGCACTCGCGGACCTCGGAGTGGACAGAAGTTTGTGAACTGAGGAACCAGTGTGTAATTTCAGTAGTACATAGAAGCTGGTGGCCATCTAAATTACTCTTCAGAATAGTCTTACGAACTAGCCTCTGTTTTGTTATGATGGCTAACTCTTATTGGCCGCTACTCCCTGGTGAAAAGTCAACCTCACATCTGTGAGTCTTCGGGTTAGATATGTTCCTGTTTTGCAACCTGTCAAAACTAGACCTTCCTACTGTCCTTCAAATTTTTGCGTGAACATTCTGCCGAGATTTCCTATTTGACATTTGTGCAGAAGTTCCTGGCCGATGACGATTTACTCCTCATAGGGATGGTTGTATACCTAATTCCGTAGGAAATAGATTAAGACGTGAGTGGGACTAACAGTAATGTCTAGACTCAAACATTCACATTAACATTACGTTTGTACATTTCCGATTTTAGCCATGGATACATATTCAAAGCCTCGCAGTTGCATGACTGCGGTGCATCTTCATTGCGGCTGAAAATCTTTACTAGAGGAAGTGCATTAGTATATGTATATATACTTGGCTATTATAAGGTATGTTAGTGAAGTATTAGTAATTCGGTACACTTTGTGGCTTTGCAATCGAAAAGTGGTAAACATAGTCATGTAATGGTCCGTTAAATTAAGTGATTTACATTTATTGCTCCGGTTAAACGATGTTTCTTAGTCCATGATGTTTACCTGAGGTAAGACAATTATTCACCGGAAAATAAACATCTCAGAGTGAGTGGCTCGTGCTATATGTGAACTGGTTAAAATTCCAATGAAAATTTACCTTAGGACTTTATCATGTACACAGTTGGTTTATGCTGTTCTAACACCTTTGGGAACTAATATGAGATCTATCGTCTGCCATGTCCACTGGTCATCGTACAGCAAAAGGCATGACAGACTTCGTTTAATGGTTATGAGATGTAGATTTACAGAGAGATTAAAGGTAAAAAGTTACGACGACTTCGTTTCCATCCTAAACCTCCACGAAAATTTTGCCTCGTCCCAGGTTAGGCCAGTTCTCAAATGCCTGTCTTTGTGAGCGCTGACGCGCGAACTAAGGAAGAAATGGACAACAGTCGTACGTTCCAGTGGTACAGGCGATCCCGGACGAAGCCCCCCTCCGTTACGTTGTCTATATGAGACCATACTGAACAGAGAACGCGCCAAGTCGTAGTTACGCGCGATATATCTGAAAGTGGTGTTTTGAGAGCAGTCGGTGCTCAACGCGGGCCTATAGTGGTTGTTTATTCTGTAGGCGATTTGGTGACACTACGTGTAGATTTTGTAGAATATGCATTCAAAAACTTTCCTCCCGGAACTGTGATAGGACAAAAAAGATAGTCGATTAGTAAAACGATGAAACATTCTAAGGGGTATTTCCTTTTTATTGCAAAAAAGTGAACAATCTGCGTTATCATGAGCAGTCTGTACGGATGTAATGGGATAAGCATATGACGGAATAAATATAAAGTCAAGGAATGTGTAACATCGAAAAGAACTTTGTAAACTTATCATTAGCGCTAAAATATTTTGTTAAACTGTGGCAACAAAGTTGGGTGCTGTATGTCGAGAGGAACGTTATAGACTTTGCTATTAATTCGTGTTTGCAAATAGGCTCGCAAAGACAGCCGGCGTGTCGCACAGACAATGCACACGGGTGTAAGCATACATAAGCTTCTTGGGCAATGACAGGGATTGCACACTCTTTACACTAAAATCCACAACTCTGGTAGTTATGTGGACTGTCGCAGCTCGAAAGTAAGAATCCCCGAATAGTTGTCCAACTACGAATGTGCCTTGGAGACCACCGATGAAAGTGGCTATTACTCCACACGCTTCATAGAGTACAAGGACTTCCTACCGCTCTATGCGTCAGTAGGTTTGTTCTTCATCTTTAGACTGTAGTTTCTCTTGACGAGTTTGTGGAGATGGGTGGAAGCATCGTTAGTCTTCGCCAAGCGAACTCACAGCCTGCGATGTAGTAACACATCCTTAAGCTGCTGCTCAGGCAAATACAATCCGTGTGATAGTTCAGGACGTTTTCATCTATGCGAATAACAGGCGTAGTTGCGGTGCCTTCCCTAGAGAGTAGTGGGCAGAAAAGTCCTCTCAGTATTGATAGTAACTGCGCATTTTAGTGCTGCAACCGGAAAAATTAGTAGCATTCGCTGAAACTCCTGTGTACTGCTCAACCACACGCAGGTGATAGTTTATGAATGGATGTTTAACAAGTACGTTTAACGAATGCTGACCCGTGTGGCATACCAGTGACATTACTCGGGAACTTGTGATTGAGGCAGCACAAGCCACACAGTCGGAGCTGAACCACAGACTCGCTTCAAAGTTGGTAATAGGAGACGACCTGCACTAATGCGCTCGGTTCCGTGCGCATTGAATGTTTAGATCGAATAGATAGACTCGGAGAGTCCGAATTTCACTGTAACATCCACGGTGCCTCAACGTGCGAAATCTAGTGCTTTTGCGAGTCCAAAATTATACAGTGGCTGGTTGATTTCGCAGTACTTCCCGAACTTGAGGTGTGGTGACGCGCTACGTCTGATCCGGAGTACGCATCGACCTTTGGGCACGGTAACCTCCAACGTCACGATCAAGTTTATTAGGCAGCAGTCTGTTCAGAGGCTTTCGGGCACAGTCCAGTGGACCGATGCTCCAAGGATCTTGTGTGTAGCCGGCCCTCTTTTTTAACCGATTCCACAGAGAGTACCTACTTGGGCTTAATCGGGACTACTTCTTGCTCTCTGGTAAAATAAGTTCATTGAAGCGGAACGCGCTCTGTACCGGAGCCGTCCTGCTTGAAAAGTCTTCCAATCCATTTTTGTCCAGAAGGTTTTCCGTCTTTGGATTGTCGACCGTCTGTTCAGACACCTGCGAATCCCGTACCGCGAGGATTTTATACACGGTCATTTAGTCTATGATAGCCAGTCCTTTCGGCAAGCTGCCAAAGTACTTGCGCCGGATCTTATTATAGTTCTAATCAAACAACATCGTTTGTTTTCGGTGACGTTCGAACCACGAGAACTGTTTGCTTTTAGTCTGGTCCGGAACCAACGACAATAATTAGTGTAAGGATTGAACATAGACATAATCTCTTAAGCATGGTCGCGGTTGTGGTGAATATCACAAGCGACTGGTATAAATATAGAAGTCCCCATGCGTTGGTCGGCTTACTTCCTCACAGTTTTACCATGGGGAGTGATGGGGCACTCCTTTCCACGAAAAGGTACTTCATTACAACAGTCATCTGAAAAATTAAAAGTTTAATAAATGTAAAGCTGAAGATCTCCGTTCAAAATGGCCACAAATAACCTCCAAAAATACTAGCAATTCTCGAGGAAATTGAATAGTATCCAGTCGAGCGTAGACCGTTAGACCGAGATGTCTACTTCGGGTAGGCTTCTCGCCCAGTCCGGTTACGGGGGTATGTTCAATATGTATTGATTACATAATTCAATATACGTGTTCGCGCACCTGTACCAAATCCGGTATTACCGGAATCGTACCCACGTTCTGCACCGCTCACTTGGTCGGAATTGAGTTGGACAACAGGACAACTTGGCTATTGATATCTTCGGCTATATTACTTCCTGCCGATAACAACTAGGGTGAAGGATGTAGGGCTTGATGCGACCCAGCTGTTGGATCTTAAGCACATTGAAAATCTGACAGAAAGCGTGTACGAATTTATCTCAGACGGGTTGAAAAGCATGAGAATCTATCACGTGTTCTTGGAAATGAATATTCGAAAAATGCAACGCTTAAAGAGAACCAGCTTATCTCTGATTTGTTACTCCCTCCATCTTCGGAGCGACGCTGTACAGGCTATGGCGATATACAACTACTGTGAACCGCGACAACCTTTGGGTAACGGTGTTGATTGCGTTTACCGTGTGCATTACTCCATTCTCCACATCTCAGTAATGGAAAAAATGGCTCAGCTTCGCTTTGACTGACGGTCAGTTCTCGAGTAACAGAACGAAGTGTTGGTTGGCGTAACCAAACTCTGATTACGTGACTGGTGCAAACTTCGCGACCTAGTGATATCGGGGTTCAGTGTGGGCCCTAGGGCGCGAATGTTGCTTCATGTGACCAGTGCACGCTGAAGCCTCATGGTAACCAAATTGAGTAATAGGTGTACTCAGAGTAAATGCACCCGCTCAGTGCCTTATTCATGAGTATACGTCACTCGCTTCCTTCGGGTAATTAGGGTTAGGAGAACTGTCAGTCCTGTTTATGATAAAGATATGTGCTACTGATGTGCTCTAACAAGACGGAAACCTGACCCTAGTGCCCCTCTTCGAGGGAGTTCGGCTGGAGAGTCCATCTGAATGCGAAAGCTGTAATCAAATATGAGTGATGTTTAATTTGAAATTTAGCAACTTACCAACTACTTATCAACCGGTCGTGTCTAATGTGGGGTCAGTGGTACAGTAATCATCATCTTTGCCTTTTGACAGCGTTGTCGTAGTTTTACTCTTGACCGTAGCAAGAACGAGTCGTAACAGGAGCGAAACTAGAGTCTGGCTCTCCTCTTCCAGAAAGGCTGACTGGGAAGCTTATGTGGATGTGATGGCTGCAATTAAATGTGGACGTTGCTCAACTTAAAGTTGTGTGATTGCCTGAAGCGATCGGTATTCGGATCACCATGTTTGATGTACTGGTTGCCTATGCTGTCCTGTGGTTTCAGCTAGGTTAATTGAACCTTCTGTTCAGTATGTGCCCTTGTTGACTGTATGTTGTTGTGAACTGAAGGAAGGTTGTTTGGTGAAATTTGAGTTTTCCAATCACTCTGGCTAACGGGATACAGAGTAACAAAGGCCGGTTCACGAATTTCGACGAGCCCTCTCTTAGTGCTTTGTGTTCTGGAGCTGGGTCGGCAACTCTCCAAGAAGTGCACTTCCTCACAGTGTCTTCCCCATCGAAGGGACTGGTTTGGGGCGGACTAAGCTGAGGACTATTAAGAGTGCCGCGTCGGATAAAGGCATGCCTACGGAATGAACGATCGAAAATGTGCGACTGGGGCCCAGAGGTTAGGACAATTAACACCGTGAGTTGTCGCCGTACATATCTGTGTCATAACGTCTGTTCGAGTGCTTATCCTATTCAGGGGGTGATGGAAAATTTGATACGTCAGTTGTCTGAAGCGAGCATTCATGCTGACCTAGCTCAGTATGCTTAGTCATCGATACTTTTCCGTACATTAGGCTGTAGTTTTTATTCAATGCATTTCTCGAGTTATACATGTTCTGCGGCAGTTTGGATACGTTCGAAACGCAGTTGTGCTACAACGGTTATTAAGCCCTGTAGCTTTAAGTGTCTGGCAATAATTAGCTGTTGCTGTTTGTTTTGTGCAAACCTGATTCAACTAGCATGCGTAAACGAACCTGAGCGTGATGACACCGCATTGTGATTAGAGCCACTTCTAACCGCAACTGTAAAGGAATGTAGAATTTGCTCTGCGTTTTACTTCAGAGGTCAGCTGGGTACCACTAGAAGTTAACACCCCGAGGTCAAATCAATCAGATAACGACCGCAAACAGCTCGGTAATGTTTCTATAATAGAAAATACATGGATATCAGCAAATGCACATGAATAGACGTATGAATGAATGTGAAATGTCACATACGTTCGAAATGGTACGTCCCGGGAGAGTTTTCGACCGTCGGTGGTCGATCACAAACAGAAAATGCCCACATTCAAGATGGCGGCCAAGCGACCTTCATGCGGCCACAATTATTTCATCAAACATACTACTCACAAAGAGGGGGAAGTAGGCGGAGAGTGGAATGAAAATCCAAACGGATGTTACAAGGATTGAATTTGAATTAAGAAATATCAACAGAGGAAGGGAACTAAACGGTAAAATTAAAGCAAACAGAAATGCTTGTAGTGACGAGGACGAAAACATGTAGTATAATGGAGTACACCGTTATTTCTCCAGCCAGTGAAATAATTGATGTTATCCTAGGACAAACGTTCAATCAGTAGTGCCCAGGAGGATTATTTTGTTAGTTATTTGTTCTCCTAGCAGCGACTGGACATGTCGATCCACTGAGACGTTAATGTTTGTAGGGTTTGAGGCTGGTCAGCCATCCTTGATAGTGTGATTTATAAGGATATTTGACAGAGATACCAGACGATACCATGCAAGCACAGCAGTCTTTTGTTTTTTAAAAAGCTATCCTATCGTTGCTTTATTTACACAGATTTTCTGTTCACTCTGTATGAGATGGATTTTCTAAGCATTTTGACAAATGTTTCCGGCATATATCTTCCTGATATTTATTCTTGCATTGCTTACAGTGCATGCTGATGCGCTTACATGCCTTTGTAAACCAGCTGTTTTCCTGTGACAAATTTGAACAGAGAATTCAGACAGCTATTTGCTTGTTGAATCTATCGAGCACGTTTCTCTGCATCTCACCAGATATATATTGCAGTGTGTTGGTTTATATAGCAATGTTCAGTGGACGTTGTGAAGCCAAACGACAGAGGCCATAATCACACGGTTGGCCGCATCCGTATTAGCCTATCACAGTGACTGAAGTCAGGGAACACCTGACCAAATCGCTCACCATCTGTAGATTAGATCACATACTACATATCCAGTGTAAACCAGAAAGATTAAGACCAGGCGGTGTGTCATTGGCGGTCTCTGTGTTAAGCCGATTAATGTCGGTCAGTCATTCGGTAGGCAAGTACGAAGGTGAAACCCTCATCTCTGGGAAATTATATAGAGATTGCAATAGTAAAATCCAAACTGAGAAGGAAAATACTGAAAGTATTATGCAAGAGGTAATTAAGGGTAGGAGTACATAACGTTGCAACCCACATAGGAGAAAGAAGAAAAGCAAAAGTGCGAAGATGGATTAAAAAACAAAGTATTCTTCATATAATGCACCGAAAAGACTGAGGAGAAGAGCAGGCGATTTGCTGACTGACGATGGTCGTTGATATTTTAGGAACGAATAAACGGATATGACCGACATAACCTACTCAAGCCTAACGTACTCATCGTTTCTTGGATATATCGACGACTTACTAATCTGAGACGGCCAGCGCATTCACGACTGTATTCACCGTAACACAAAATATTCGTGTTACTTGTGACTCCTTTGCGTACCGCACGGTTGAGCAGCTGCCGCCCAATGAACTTTTGGACACCCGTCCGGATCGTATCTCTCCAGATCGTCCAGTTCAAGGCTGTATCCTCCCGAGATTTAAAATGGATAATTCGAAGCGAAATCCTTACTTGGATGCTATCCTACTGTCTCAATTTTTGACAATCGGGATATCGCTAACCAACTTTCACTTACACTTACAGTAACTAACTGGGAACCCGTTTGTCGCCCATGTTGTAGAGAAGTGCTAACCAACGAAACAGCATCAGCATGACTTCAATCCTGTCTCTGTCAGGTGTCCGAATTAATAAAGTGCTCCAAATCACGCTCGTCCAACAAATACTCAAGAAGTCTTAAACGTAGCAATCGGAAGCGGCTCAACTAATGCATATTCCGTTGATACGAAGTCCATGCTTCACTGTCACGGAGTAGCGACAGACAAACAGTTTGGTTTTCAAATTCAGGCTGTGATACTTCCAGAATCGCCCTTCAAGACGTCCGAAAGCAGTGTTAGTCTTCGCTGCACAAGCTCGTAACTCGCGGTCCATGAACAAATCTGTTGACAGATTGCTACCAAAGTAGCGGAAATTTGTGCAGCTGTCAACAATATTTCCGGTTATACGGGTTCCAAGTGTCAACACAGCACCTTTGATCAGAGAAGACTGAACAAAAGGAAATATCTTACTTATGCTGATATCCAAACCAATGTTGGGTGCCGCAGGAGCGGAAACCTTGGTCAGTTCCTGAATTTCCTCTTCGCTGTTTGCAGATAATACACTGCCATCTGAAAATTGGAGTATGCGCACCGGTGAAGTAAGCGGTCATCTTAGGTTACCGAAAAATGGAATATCCAGCAGGCATCTATCCGTTCGGTACTAAACCTCGATGCTACCCTCCGAGTAACTGCTAACATTGCAGTCAAATATGAATTAAATTGGGTTGAAGCTGGGACGCAATCTTGTTTCACACCAGTGTCACTGTCCAAATCATCAGCGGTCGATTCATACGGTTTTACCTTCGTCCTCATACCTACATGCAACATTCTAATCAAGTTGACGAACTTATCTGGACTTCTAGTCTCATCAAGCAATGGGCAGAGCGCCTCACAATTCACGAAAACAATCACCTTGGTGAAATCCACAAATAGGTCATATGACGACTAGCTGCGTTCATAGCACTTCCTTTGTATCTATCGAGCAACTAACACTATGTTGGTAGTACAGCGACTCGCCCAGAATCCACATTGTTCCTAAAGAACATTTGTCTTCAAAATTTTCCGCAATGAGTCGGTTCAACAGAATTCTTGCTAGTGTAGGTGCCTCTTGGGAGGACACTTGTAACTGACACATTTTGTCTGTCTGTACTAACAACCGCGTTGACTCGCAATATTCGGTAATTCGACGTGGTTCGACGTCTCGCGACCTTGTAGCCTACATTCCGAACCGNTATATATATATATATATATATATATACGTATATGCACATCTTATTGGCGTCATTATCTTTTGGTTATAAGTAACTTTCGTACCAATATTGGCACCTTTTCTGCTCAGCTGATTAGAATGGTGCTCCGTAGCTTCGGCTGCAATGCTTACTACTTTTAACTTTAAACAAAAGCACGATCAGGATATTACCGGACTCTTGAGTGAATATTTCCAGCTCCTATACAGAGTGGACTAGCTCAAGCAAAGCGCGTTCCAAAAATGGGCAGTCATTCGTCAGAATTCTTTCTTACAATCCATGTTCATCTGCACCCTTTTCGTTTCGCTGTTGTCCAATAGTTCTCTACACCTCTTCTGAATGTGGAGCGAGAGCTAGTGAAAATTTGACATCCTGCCGTGGAGAGTTATCCATAGTCTCCAAGTTAATGGTAGAAGGACGTCAATCTCTGCTTAAGCAGACTGGACGGCTGAACCAAAAATCGCTCTCAGCAAATCATAGAATCCTTTTTGTTGTCGACGGTCAACGTAGCTCTGCATCGGATTACCCTAATTTCCCCGCCAGCCGTCCTTGCTTTGGCGGAGATGTTGAACGAATTGACGGCGAGTACTCCGAAATGTGACCCTGTTATTTTCCTTGTTCCCGTTCATTGTGAAAACGGGAAACATCGCTTTCTTCACTCATACAGAGCTGAGGATAACCGTGTGGTAGTGTGAGTTCTGCAATCGCTTGACGTCCAATTTTTTGTCCGGATTATCTACAACGAACGGACGGGAATAAGCCATTTGATCCTGATCAGCCTATGGTCTGTTGTATATTTTGCTCCGTGCATCGATCGCGCGATACGTACTTCACAAATTTCACGTTGTCGCGGTCACGTAATTAATTAGTTGATGATGAATGTTTCGTGGGCAAGACCATACCATGATACCGCTCGCATCCAGCTCTGATTCATGTGTTTGTGATGGGCAGCACGTGAGTATCATGCAGGTGGAGCAGTTGACCAACGTACTGGTTGGTTGCACCAAAGCCGTGATCTTTGAGTACTCCCGCCCCGTCTGTTGAGTCACACCCAACTCGAGCATTGGAATCATCCAGAAGAAAAACAGTCACTCACCGTTGAACTTCATGAAGTTGACGTTACAGTTTACACATTTATTCCTAAGACGTCCTTGCTGCTTTTGAATATTGCGTCGGCTACGGTTCGTTAAAGGTTTTGTTGGTGAGATCATTCTCATCCATCCCGTGCCCTTCATTCAAAGAGTACTGACTATTTGCAGTGCAGGAATTACGGAGCGCTCTGAGTAAAGAAAGTCGAGACAAATTCTAGCGTAGTCGTTAGTTGCTCACAAGCCAATGAGATCGAGATCAATTGCTGTCCTCAATATACAATTGCGTTATTTTCTCACGGATATCACATTGTCACAAATATTACGCTATCACAGAACTAATGGGATGATAATCATGGCGGACCAAGGCTGTTTGAGAATTGATCGAGACAGCTCCGTGGGTTGGTTGAACGTCAGAATCAAGGCTGTAAAATTGTAGTAGCAAACGCCGTGGTTCCCGTAGAGAAGGAGTTTTTAATCAGATGATTCGTGGCTGTATCCAGATCTAGTCACTTTAGGGTTCAGCATTCCTATGGAAGCACGACTATACTATACGAAGTGTTATTTTCAAGCGAATGGTTCCTCATCATGGGGACTCTCTATGGAAAGACTGGTGAACGCTCCGAGAGGAACATTCGTGGCATTCTAGTTTGTAGGCCAACTTCAATCCTAAGTTCTGTGCACTACGAGGGTCATTTCACATTTGTAGTCGTTTATAAAGAATCTCTAAATTCACACGGTCAGTTTTGCTATCCGAGACCAAGAACAGCAGGAATTCCAACTTCCATTCGCATCTTCAACCGAAAGACACCTTAACAACCAGCAACTGAGACGGAAAATCTTTACATCTTGATTTCCGAGTTTCTTTGGTCAAACTCATAACTCAATTTGTTGAAGATCACATTGATTTACGTCCCGGCTGCTGTGTGATAATAATTTACGTAACCTGATAAGTTCATCCCTTCTCGGCTTTTCTCAATAACATTCACGCAAGTGATCTCTTTATTCTAGTGGCTAATAACAAGGAAAGTGCTTGTCACGTCGTATTTTTTAGAAGTTATAACAATAGTCCACTTTGTTTGTGCGCACTTCGTCTTCCTACTCTGAACATGACCACTTTCAACGGCGCGACCTCCACTGAAAAAAGAGCAGAACACGTACCAAGTTTCCCAAACACCTGTCCTGTCAGCATGTTTGTGATTGCTTGAACTTTACCAACCATCATGAGACCTGTTGAAAACTTTGGTAAGTCGTTTGTAACATCCGCCTACTTCCCCCTCTTGCGAGTAGTATGTTTCATGACAATTGTGCCCGCATGAAGGTCGCTTGGCTGCCATCTTGAATTTGGTCAATTTCTGTTTGTGCTCGACCACCGACGGTCGAAAACTCTCTTTCTGGACGGACCATTTTGAACGTGTGACATTTCATAATGATTTTATATATCCACTCATATGTATTTGGTGATATCCATGTATTTTCTATTACAGAAAAATTACCGAGCTGTTTGTGGTCGTTATCTGATTGATTTGACCTCGGGGTGTTAAGTTCTAGTGGTACCCAGCTGACATCTGAGGTAAAACGCAGAGCAGTGTTCGACATCGTTTGTGCGATTAAATGAAGATGGGTGTTTTGTACCTATCGATGGATATATAGACTCATTTCTTTATAACCACTCCAAGGGGTATGCAGATAAGTAACTTTATAATGGAAGGTCACATATCAGCAAATATGGATAAAATTTGCGCGGCTGGTATCTTTAAACGCTTATGCCATTAGCCAGTTTTTTCTGTGTCACTAGTACGAGTAAGAAATTCGGAAACTTTGATAATGTGTAAAAGATATGTGAGAAAGTGGGTCCTGTCATATGGATCAAAAGAGTGAGTAGTGTGTGTTCGAACTCGAGAAGTCTACATGACTTACCTTACATCAAATAAACCAGTATTTGGAACATCGCAACAGTCTGTCGGCCAGTTTTTGATGAGTCCGCAAGTTCACTTCCAATATCCGGTGTTGAAAATACAGTTTTCGCGAGCTGGGTCATGTACTAACGGAGTGTCTGCTGCACCGCACACGGTCATGTGCAACAGCTTACGGCCTAGAAAAATTTCAATGCTCTCAATAGATGACGTGACCACGGGCTATGCAGGACTCGACCGTACCGTCGACAAAGCTTAGTAAATGCTGTCGGCCCGGTTGAGGAGTTTGGGAACACACCACATAGTTTGGAATAGTTCTCTGACAAGGTAATATTGGCTCTCACCGATGAACTTGAAAAGACATTTCTATCGCTCCTCGTCTGTTAATTTTTCGAACCTACTGTGCATCATATAGAAGTGAGGCCTAGAACAAAGAATATCTGAGAAATGGCCGGACTGATGTTGCTATATCGCTTGCTCTCATTCTGTATCGCGCGTAATAACTACACACAGGTAGGTGATGCAATACGACCTGGATTTCATTGGGCAAAGTATCTTACGCTTTATTATTGATGGTTAATCTGATTTAGCTATCGTTTATGAAACATACATTCGACTGAGATGCCAAAAACGGCGCCTCCATGGAACTATTTTGAGATTATTTTACACAGGAGGGAAAGCAACCAAATACATTCCAGGGAATCGGCATGCTATGCATCCGACTGACTTGACCAGAATAAAAATTGTTTTTATGCCACGCTGCTGTACCGCCTCTTCGAACGAGCACTGTCATAACGTGTAATGAATTACGTGATCTGACAAATTTTGTTGATTCCGGATGGTTTAGCAAACGTCAGGTGAGTGTACGACGATCCTTTTGTGTGTAACCCTAAGCCTGCCTCCTTTGCAGGGATAAAGTGTTGATGCCTGAGGGGTTTTGTTACATAAATTTGTTTTACTTTTGATACTTAATGTGGTTTGTCCCCGATCCAGCGTCAGTAGCAAATGCCGTAGTGTACAGCCTAAGTGTTAGTTTGTTGTAGCTTATTTAGGGTAAAAGCGTGACTTGTTGAATCATTTGAACTCACGCGTTTTATCGTTTCCTCGTTTTCAGATATGATGTGACAACCATTGATTTGGTGTTCTTTGTCTCAGGCTACCTATACAATGAACACACTGTCAGTCTGTTTTTGTATGAGGAGAAAATGAATGGCTGCACTGTTTTTTCTATGTCTTACCTTCATCTGAGATTGTGCACTTCAATGGTGGAGAGGCAGACTTTAATGCGATTATGGCACAACCGTCACTGGAATCATTGCTAGCCTGTGAAACATAGTCCATCAGTTCTGCTGCCACAGCTGATCCCTCTGCCGCTTGCACTTGAACTAATTTTACTGCAGATACTGTTGTCGCAATTCTCCTTCATTGCTTCGCATAAAGTGAAACAGTTGGCACCAACCATTATATCCCGATTAGGCATATCTTTGCAGAACAACACTGGTATTTCACAGGTTCTGGGGCAAGTGACCAGTGCACAGTATAACATGTCTTCAAAAGTTTGACCACGATCTATCCGGCTAAAGTGCTCCATACATTATAAGTATTTTTGATTGGGAAAAACGAACATACTTGGAATACAATATAAAGTGCACCTATGTTTGAGACTCCGTCCTGTTATATGATAGCAACATCTCGCTGAGAGGATGATGGTGGAATGCGCTGGGATGTCTTTCCTGATGTTGTTGTCCATGCCTTGATGCCTATATAAGTTTGCGCGGCACAAGCTAAACACACTGTTATCGACGTCTTGGAAATCAATGTAGGGTTTTTCGGTAACGTCAATGAGAGTTGGGCTATTGTTGCCTTGTCAATACATTGCTTGAGTTAATCGTTAGGGGTAGAATTTATCGAGAGTGTGGGCCCCAGTTTAGTTAGTTTCTTCCCCACGTCTTGAATGCCTTCACCAATGCAGAACTTAAGATTTCCAATAATGTTTTGATCAATAATATTCGTTAACCTCAGACCAATGGTCAGGCCGAAGTGTAAGCATGCAAGTTTAATTTCGGTGGCGAGTATTAGCGAAGTTTTCCATTGTTATTAGTGCAGCTTCATTAACGAAATTAGTGCTCTGATCCTGGTCCTCTGGACTATGATCTTCCCCTGCAGTCGTCAAATGCTGAACAGTTGGCAAACGTTCCTTAAATGCATCTGAAACGTAAGAGGTCTGAGACAACAGTAGTGAATTAAAGGTCCCAGAAAATGTGTTTCTTTACTGTTTCATTCCGTTATTGTTTCCGACAGATTCTGAGGATGCGCCACTTTGTTGGATAGCAGCTCTTATCACCTGATAGAAAGATGCGATCAACCGAGAAAAATTGATTCGATGTCCGACTTTGTGGAACAGCAATTAGACCCCTTTTATGACAGATTCAAAGGACGTTTTTAAGCCTTGAGAAAGATGTACAACCAACGTCCTTTCTCACAGCACTTTCATTGAATTTTACAAAGGGAGAGTATCAAGTCCAGTACTAATCTTCCTGTCTTAAAGCGTCGACGGAGGTTTGGTTATATCTGACTGACAATCAAGTAAAGACTGTTGAAAACCTCACGGGCAAAATCTGTCCTGAAAGCACTCTCCACGGGGAGTTCATAATTGCTATCGAAACCGCAACGGCCCATTTATTTCCTTTAGGTTTCAACTATGTTGACGCCACGTACTTTTCTAGGGATCATTTGTTCTGCCTAACACTAGTTGAAGAGCCAGTAAAGATAGAAAATCAAAGTGGAATTAACACCATCTTTGTCTATTTCAGGTGGTGTCGTTTTCTGGAACTTTACCACTAGTAAGACAAACGGTATCCTAGTACAGCACTTCAGTAATAAGTGGGTTGTCCAGTTCTTTTATGATTGGTAAGTCCATGACATCTCCAGCGTAGCTTCAAAAACGTTGTTTTCCAGTAGACATATCTCGTACTACTTAATAACCTATCTTTTCCACTTGATTGTGGGTGGCTGTGCCAATGGACGATTTCAGTGCCATGATTTGGATAAGCATGTTTCTATTGACTTTCGTGGTGCCACAGTACATTCCACAGACTTTTTTCACTGACAGCAACAAAGAGAATGCCTTGACGGATTTTTCGTCGGTCAATTATTGTGCATCGTCTTGCAGGTTGATGAGCGTCATTTATCTCCCTTCAGACTGAAATGAATGTTACACTGGATAGGATCTTTGTGTAGTTTACTGGAGCTCGGTTTGTTTTGCTGGTTGATTGCAGATCCACCGTTGTTGCTTCAAACCAGTTGGAAGTTTGACTTTCCAGATGTACGAACGGCGCCGAGGATGTAAGTCCACGTTTGTCTGGAAATTGTCTGTGGGTATTTCGTTAAGGCATGGTCGATAGAATCTATAAACTGAGTTTACCTAGCCAGGCACGGCTTTGTCTTCTTCACGCGCCCTTTTTTGTTTGACCGGCATATGCTTTTGGGTTGTAGGCGAATTTGACTATTGATCAAAGTGTCGTCAGCTTCACAGTTAGCCTTACGTTAACTACAGGGTCCGACAGATACCATTAGAGAAATCTAGGATGTTTCCAAGACATTCTGGCATTGTTGAGTGGAGATGACTGGGCTTTGATTTAAAAGATGTGGCGCTAACAGAATTCAAGAGGCCGTTACTCATTTTCCTTCAGATTCCTGAAGTCAATGGCATCAATCCACTCAACTAAATCTTGATGAATTTCTACTAGTGAGCTGAAACCTCTGAACGAGAATAGCTGGTCTATGCTATGCGTTTTTCTTCTGACGGATTCCTGAGTCTTATGAGACTGGTTTCGTTGTCGGAATGAAAACAAAACAATGACAGCTTAGACATCCGGGGTGTTCACCGAAAAATAGACGGTTCACAAATAAAGTGAGAGGACCGTTCTTGCGCCTCTTAATGACAACAAAGAGAACAGTAGGTGGGTTTTTTCTGTAGAACAGATTTTATGTTGTATTTGATCTAGTTCCATTCCCGAAGAGGGTTGTGATGAAAATGTACTCGATTCACTGCCTATTCAAACCCGGTCGCAGCAAGAGATCTAACAAAGGAACAACTTCAATGTTACGTATTCTTTTCTTCGCCAGGTTCTTTGTTCTTCATTGCATCAATCCGCTGGCAGTTTTTGACTGCATGTGCCACTATGATCAACTAATGACAGACAGTGATTTTTTTGGTATTAATGTACACCTATAAATGCGGGTTCTTGTCTCATAAGGAAGAACTGCTCACTGCAACCAGTCCGAAGTGTTATTACTTACATGGGGGTTTCAATTCAAGTGCGATCTTGAGAGCTGTTCGGATTCCCTAACTCAGATTACTGCAGCGGTACAGTGCAGACCTTTCAGAATGCTGTCCGCAATAAACCTGATCAAGTAGGAGCAAAACAAATTGATAACCTTCGTAGATTTAGAGTGGGAAATTCAATACCATTATCTTTAGTTCACTCAAAAAGTCCATACAAGCTTGTGGTATCGTCCGTGAGAATAAGGTTACGGTCGTTTTAAACATTATTCTAGCAAACCCTTGCCAACCGGTAAGATCAGCCTTGTATTTAGAGTTGTTGTTTGGTGCAGTAACATACGAGGTAGATTGCTGTTGGTGTCTGACTGTGCAGATGACTCAGTAGGGCTAATTCACTCTGCCGGAGTATTCTGGGAGGCTACCGGGGTGAGACTACCTCGTTTGTAACTAGAGGTGTTCTCTGTATTTACACCTGTAGAACTGGATAACCAACGCCATTTTTCAATTCTGGGGCAATCCAGCCTCAGCACCTGCTCTGCTAGATAACCCTGTTATAAGTGTGACCAGTGGAGCAGTTGAAAATTTCAATCTTTACTGAGTTTAGATCACACTAGGCAGTAACAACAGGTAGTCCACGAGAATGGAGTCAATTCTTGAGGCGCGATATACACTAGGTCTGACATTCACAACTATGTCAGGTTGTCCGCTGCACTCGTGTGGCGATGCACTAATTGCTAGTTATCTTAAGGTCGTATTTCATTCAGTTAGATTTCTGTCATGTTTAAGTTGCCAACTCATTAGACACTATTATAATTGCGGAGTCAACTGGCCCATTTTCCGGTGTCTATAATGCGTCAAGATAATTGAACTGAACAGCACAAATGTGCAGCCCATCTGACCCGGATCACCTCCGACGTTTAGCTACGTTCGTTGGTCTCTAAGTGCGCGACAACTGTGTTTCATTTCCCAGAGTACAATGGCTCTCGTAATTGTGTCAGTACAAAAGCATTCTCGTTTATGTCACAACAATGCATTCGATCGTTTCTCGTATTCAGTTTGATGAGCGTTCTCTCACTAGTTCCGATTTTACCTGCCTTAATGAACGAATGTCTTCCTCACTCAGGTATTATTCCACTTGAGCCTACCTATTTTTTTATGCGACATCAGTACTCATTTAAATGTGTTGAATAGATAAAAATGACAACAATGAAAAATAACAATAAAGTCAGTATTATTCTACGCCTAATCGAAAGATTGTTAGACATGTGGCCGCAAACCATCTACGAGTTGGCGAGAATGAACCACTTGTGGCGGTCGTGTTCACTAACATTCACATTCTGTCCTCTGCGGAACCTAACATGGTAACGTCAGTAACAAATTCTTCTGACAAATTTCACACGGCTTCCTATGTCATCTCCAACGTGGTACTGGCTTAAGTAAAAACAGACACTGGATTCTGACGCTTTGCTGGACAAATGCTTTATCAAGTTCATCGGATGAGCTGTTTTGGGCACTCACGAACCAGCTCGTTATGAGCGCTGTTACGCCAGTTATAACTAATACATGACAGCCTGGGCGGCCAGTGTTGTGGTTCAGCAGCGTACCACCGAATCACTGCATCGAGTACTGCGGTTCGATATTGGACGTTCTCCCATCTGGTGCGTGACAGCACATGTGGGATACACGCTGCGTAGTTTTGAGGTCAAAACATAGGCAATATGAAATATGTTGTGTGCATCCAAAAACGTAGTCGGACTGTGCACATTCTAGTATAGGTTTTGATTATTCAGTACGTACGCTGTGTAGACAGTGGCTTCACCGGTGTAAAAGTGGAAGGATTTGCAACAACTGGCACAGGAGATAACGGTGGACCAAATAGGTCGGAGGCATAGACTTAATGCTTTTAACCGATTCTTCGCCCAACCAAGACATAAAGTGGCGTATATGCATAGCTTTTAATGATAGAAGTGTAACAGTGCTGTCATTACGGGCTAAATCCAGCACAAAATTGTCACGAGCTGGGTATTGTTTTTCGACTTGTTGGTGACCAGTTGCACGAGGGGAGATACATAATTTACTCACAAGTGCGTCATCTGAAGTCAGTAAACGCGTTTTATTAAAGAGTAACCGGCAAGTACGAGGTTAAAAAACACTTCCGGATGTCTCTTTTCTGAATCAAGCCCTGAATTGAAGGTCGGATCTTGGTAGAGTCTACTGGTGGTACTCTTACGTTCGGGTAGCAGATAAGCTTGGGATCTGTGTTCGTAAGATAAACGTTTCGACCCTTATTCCACTAATTTCCTATTGGATATGATTGGATAATCTGACCTAAACGCCCAACCGCAATCAACCGTCCGTAATGAATAGGTGTCTGATTGTCTGGCGAGGAGGCAGCACTTTTCAATAACTGAAAATTTGGTTAAGCGACATCTTCTTTTCTAAAAGTTCACCTATATATGAACGTTTGATCCTGCTAGGTTGTATATGGAGAATATTCTTGGATTCTACTTTTATCCCTTATTCGGAATTTTATTTCTGTAAAAACGTGAGTTTTCAGCTTTTATTTCGTTATAAATAAGTTCGGCACCTTCTAGACCTAGCCAGAATCAGTCGAAGTTTACAGCTATTTCGTACTGCACTGTCTGTAAGTAAGTCGGAATTGCGCTATTGCTGTCACACCTACTTAGGGTCATCGGCTGCGTCCACAACACTCTTCATGACTATAACTTTTAAAGCAGCTACTTCTCAAGTGCGAATGGGTAGATTGTGACGTCTAATAGCATAAGCCTCACCAAGCCCAGGGACGCACTTCACATTGTCTTGAATGATGGCAGAGCGGGTGTGATACATCTTAGCACAATTTTAACTTTGGATTAAGTGGTGCTCTGTATATGAACTCAAGTAACGCTTGTCTACATCTCTTTGGAAATCTGTTGCTTTCGTTTATTTTGAAGTACGCCCTCTTGCACAGCTATTCAGTTATCGAGTATTTTTCCTGGTTTGTTCGTGTT
This sequence comes from Paragonimus westermani, assembly GCA_008508345.1. Taxonomy (NCBI): domain Eukaryota; kingdom Metazoa; phylum Platyhelminthes; class Trematoda; order Plagiorchiida; family Troglotrematidae; genus Paragonimus; species Paragonimus westermani. The sequence continues at coordinate 57,698 of QNGE01001346.1, read as the reverse complement.
GCAGCTGCTTAAAAGTTTGTATAAGAACGGAATATGACTGTTGGTTATGGATATTTGCATTTAAGGAGACAGATAGGAATTTCATACGTTGTGATATGCAGAGCTTTGTGCCCTTTGGTGGTTAACGGTTGTGATGTTATTCGTCATGTACTGCAATTTTTATGTTGCTTCCCGTTCGCCCATTCATCTGATGTTTTAACCTGTGACTTTTGTTCTGTTCAACGTCAATCCAGTTATGAGTTTACTGTTACTCTGAGTTGCTTGCAGCTTTTGCATCCAGAGAGACTGTTCTGTCAAACCCTTTCACAAAGAAGTCTTTGACTACAATTTCGCCATTATCGGAGCTCAGCAGTAGTGTATATCACTGCCGTGATTAGGAGTTGAGCACTAGCCACGCCGTCCTCAAGCAACCACGTTAACTTCGCTACTGATCTCACATTAAGTATGGTCCAATTATTCGGTCTTAACACTCGAACACCTTTGCTTGCGAGTAGTGATCAGGCTATCCAAACGCTTTACTAGCAGACAAAGTTGCTGTTTTCAGCTCCAGTGTATAACTTTGCAATCAGAACTTTTATGTCGTATCAAAATATCTGACTACATTACGCCCGCTGAACACATTATTTATAGGTAGAATGAACAGACATTTTGTTCAGTAGCTTACTGCACAAATGGCTCGTCGTATAAAGATTCAATAACGGAAGTGGACTGGCTTATGCTTTATTAACGAAAAGCTGTCTACTTTTCGTCAGGAATTTTTATTACACATTCATACTTTGTTCAAGAGTTCTCCCGCTCCGGGCTGACTTAGTTTTTCTCAATTTTCCCCGTTCAAAATTTGCATTAAGTTTGTGGCGATATGATGATTATTTGGTCTGGTCTCTTATTGGAAATGTTTCTTGAGTAGTAGTGTGTCCTACTTTAAAGTCGAACAATTGCCAGGCAAATTTATTTGCAACAATTAACATTCCTTTGTGACGAAATCGAAAGACTAACTGCGGATTACTTTGAATTGAAAGTGTGTTTACGCACCCACAACTTCGCTGTCGGCATATCTCGTGAATGAAGTTCAAAGCTATGGTCGGACAACACAGCACAATGGTTAATTGGTTTTCCTCATACCAAAGTTTATTGTGCTAGCTTAAATACGACTAATTAGATAGTTGACTTCTGTTGATTCTGATGGAGAAGCGAAGGTGTTAAGAGTTCACTTAGGGGTAATTAAATTTCTCTTTCGGTTGAATTTAGCTTGTCTAAACTGTCAGGAAACCGCGGTATATTTTAGTCGGTTGCAACCAGTGGTTCGCTTCGAACGATTCATATGTTTATTCACACATGGTCGGCATGGAACTGGAAGAAACTTGTGTTAGATATATTTACCATGGTATCCATAAAACAGCAGCCCTGACAGTTTAGTTGAATTAAAGGATTGAATATACACGAAAATTAAAGACAACCATTTAATATTAAACTACACAAAAGTTTTCTATTAATTGTTCATTTCAGTAGGGCATGTGACCAACTGTTTTTGTCTCAATCAGGGTAGTAATTAGCTCGTGACTTGTTGCAGGTCATAAAATGCTTAAAAGATAACCATTGTAAAACAGTGTACAGATAGTTAACATGATCAACTAGCCGCTAGGCGCTGCTAAAGGGAGTCTGCCAAATTAACGATCTTGATTTCAGGAATTGAAAATCATCTTTAACCCAACCGCCTTGGTCTGTCTTATACAAGTGTGTTCCTTTCCAAAATGGGAATCTAGATGTAAAAATGGGTTATTACTCCCATTTTTAGTCCGTTCAGTACGAAACACAATGGAACGAATGAGGTATCTGAACTTCCTCGATAAGCTCAAAAATAGTTTCCATCCATAGTTGTACGTCATAGGTAGATTGCACGAAAACAACATGAGGAAATTTGGGAAACGAGAATACCATGTTGCCTATCTATGGAAACCTCACACTTACTACGTTGTAAATGATGCATCAAGTAGGAGAGTTATGATACGAAAATAGTTAATACTAACATCCAGTGGGATTGATTGTACTGTGTGTGGTAAATCCAAGAAGTCTGGTGTACGACTGTTGTCACTGAAAGCGGCACAGATCACAGAGCCACACACCAGCCACTTCTCCACGATTCGTACCATGAGTGCTTATTCTATTCCCGACCCCATCAAAAATGTCAAGATCCCCCTGTGTTCTCTATACTTGTCTTCAATCGTTATGTGATAACTTCTATATGAATATATATGTATGCATCAAAGATCCTCCGGAATACTTACATCCGGATAGCTTTCGCAGACTCTAAGTGTTTAGGTCTCATGTGATTCCGTTTTCACATGGAAATGAAACCAACGTTCATAAATCACAAGCTGCTTTCATTACCATATTCGTAAATAGCGACTAAACGTCGAGAAGCAGGGTAACGCCATCAGCATAATTCAGATAGGATGCATAAAAAGTGACTTTGCGGCTTTGGATGCACAAATAGAACTTTTCCGGTTTGTGAACTTTCGAAAGCCAATCCTCTAGACTGAGGTGTGGAGAAACTGATAATACAGGTCACAGTGGTACTTCGTGTTTGTGCGACCGCAGCATATTGTTCATGCTTGGTGTTCGCATAACCTTTGGAATCACCTCATGACTAGTCGATGGAATCACCCATCTACTGTTCATTAAGTCTAACCGAAAACTGACGGTGTACGTTTCATTAAACTATAAATCATCTGTACGATTCTGATCTAAGCAACAATTTTTCCTATGTGCTAAGATAAATGCTACCTTACAGACAATATGGTTGACTGATATACCATTAAGGATGCTAGCAAGTAGTGAGAGAATCTGAGTTTGAGTTGAACATCACTCACCGTAGGCCACAGCTGCCGTAGTTCCATAGAACGTTCGGCCAGCTGCTTTTGAGGGGAAACACCAGAATCTAAATTCCCTGTTGTCAGAACTCGTTGGTAGTGTATATCCTTGTCATAACAGGGATTTGAAGTGTGGCCGCGCTTCTATGAGACAACAATTAAGAACACAGCGCCAATGAGCCCATGACAGGCATGAGTGAATTATCACACGCAAACGCTCGGTCACATTCGCTTATGGGCGATTGTGAAATATACTGCTTCTTTTGGAAGTAACCTATTTGAAAAGTCAGTCCGAATACGAAGAATGCGATCATTTGTTGACGATGTTTAACTCATACTTTGATAGGGAGCAGAATGAAAATACTCTTTCTCATAGTGCACGTATGTGATCTATTGCCACTGTGAGTTTTTGTGAGATAAGTGTCCATTGAATGTGGTAAGCTAGGACCAGTAGTCTTACTCTAACCCGGTAGATTATCTATTGGCGCTAGTTTTAACCGAATCAACTGAGCTGAAATCCATCTTCAGCATATGTAGTACATGAAGAAGACCGGTAGATGTTGATACAATTGGTTTGTTTCCGTAGACAAACACGGCTACAAATGACATTGCCTAGTGTTTTGTTAAAGTATCTGAAGCCACGGTGCACCAGTCATCGCGTTTTTATCTACTCGAGTCGTGGAGTGCACATTGGCTTGACAACTGTTCCGCCAGTGACACTAAAGTAATCGGGACACTCTTGACCGTCTAGAGGTCATGTCTTTCGGATTAGCGAACGCGCAACTGTAAGACGCTGTTGTATGAAAAGACCGGTCTCAGGATCTGGTATGTGTACAGAAAACCACCTCCGTATATTCGGAGACAGATGGTGGTGAACTTGTTACTTACTTGACAGTGCGCTACATAGGTTGTGCAGGAATAGATCCTCTGTTCCCATTTGTTTTCCTCTTAGCGTTCATATTATAGTCTCCTTAAGTGCTCTAGCAAGCGGCTAATATGTACTAATCGTCCGTATGCTTTAACTCTCTGACCCGTACATGCACGGTTAACCACATGCTGTTCCATTTGTACCACAGAACGACGTATGCACTGCATTCTATTATGTCGCTTTCTACCAACGCAATCACCTGGTCGATCCATTTTTTTAACCAATAACAGTGATCCTTTAACGGTTAGCTCCTGTCTTCAGTTATACATTTGCTGACATATCAGTGCATTGATGTAATCTTAAACGACCGGCAAAATGTTGCTTAATTGTGTCGCATTTGACAATTCAAACGTGTTTAAAGTTGAAATACGAAACAGTATAAATCACCACCTTGGGTGCCGACAACAAAATAATTTGTAAGGTCAGTATGCTTTTATCACATAATGATCATAAGGTTAGAATTTCCTGACAAACTTCAGCGTTATTCAGTATACGCGAATCTACTTCGTCAAATATATTGACCGTTATCCTCCATTCTTGATATCGCCTTGTGGACGTAATCTTGTTTTTCTTATCTGTTGCACCTCCTTATTTATTCCCCGATAATCATACGTAATCGGTTGTTCGAATTCATTGGCTTTGCATTCATTGCGGCACCCGCCCACCTGTGTTGAAACAACTGTCTCCCAATATGAAGGTAGTCACTGGCGCCAGCTTGTTACAGAATTCCATAGCAAACCTTTATATGGTCGTTGGGACCGTCTTGTTGGTTTTCGAACATAACGCAAATTGATGGATTTCAGATTGCCTAAAAATGGATATTCATCAACTGTGGAAAGTAGCTTATGCACCCTTTTACAACACCAGTGATCGTCAACCAGTGGTCTCAAGGAAAGTTTCCAATCGACCATTTTAGCATGTGTCAACAGGTCTTGGCTTCGAGTTCCAAGCGTGTGTGGTACTCTCGCTAACTGTATTGCACTTATTTGTTAACTGTTAGTACCGACTGTCTACGGAAATGGACCTCTGACTAGAAGGCTGACAGAACAATTCTACTGCCTATCAATTTTTCGTCTCTAAAAGCTCATTTACCCAACTTTCTAGAGGTTTATTTGTGTGTAACAAGAAGTTTAGTAATATCCTTCTTTCATTAACAACCTCTGTTCGTAACCATGGTGACTACTTATGAATCTTCGGATTAGAGAACTAAATTGGTGGTGTTCTTATCTACATGGGGTTTGAATAAGCATACCAGATGAAAGGATATGGTGACATTATGCATGCCTGCATCACATATATAGTAATCACCCCTTTTTGTTTGAAACGAACGTTGGGAGGCAGCACTGAATGTGACACGAATGCGTTGGATATCAATTTTGGAGTCACCCATCGGGTTGAAGAAATCTGTGTGATGATCGGCATTATTGAACATGAAACAATTGAAAAATGTGATTCTGGCAACGGACAGCCATATGTTTCATTCGTCAGATTACTCATGGTGTTTTATATGTTTAGCGAATAGATGACCGAGTCCATAACAAAAATTGCACAGTCTCTAAGTAATAGATTGTCCGGTTTGATATTGTAAATGATCCTCAGTATGTGGGGTGCCAGCTTGAGAACGAGTAATACAACCACTCCAGTGTACCATCAATATTGAATAGTATGTAGGAAGTCACGATTAGTCTTCCTGACTTATGTCACACACAGTTAGTTTTGTTTTAACATACATACATTTGCATGATAGATAAATGTTTTGTGTACTGTGGGATGTTCTGATGAATTTATCATGGAATTTTCGCTAACTCGTCGGGAACGAACACATATCAAACAATTCTACTAGTTTACGCCTGCCACTTTTGTTAATGTTTCGACTCACTAGACAGAGCTGGTCTGAATGAGAATAGACACGATAGCCGTTCGCATCACTAGTTGAGGCTGTCGTCTCATTAACCATGAGCCTTGCGAACACCACTTTTGACGGAGGAATCCATGTGTTTGATGTACAACTTTTGCAATCCGCTTGTGGTGAATGAATACTGGATCGTTGATTGCCAGCTGACAATTGCCAAGGTCACAAGGACTTGAATTGTCTGCAGTATTACATTACATTGCTCACCCCGCATGATTTATTTCATTCTGGTTTATAATCATAAATGAAAATCAATCTTTGTCTTGATTTATTTCCAAAAAGAACTTTAACTTCTTGTGACTTGAGTTAGCTAGTGACAGTGGGGAGTCGGTTTCGGTGCTGAAACCGACGATACATACCATTTGTGTATAGCGAGCACTCCTTACGTTCTTGTCGCTTGCCCGCTCAAGTATCTCCACGAATATGCTAGCTAGAACGCTCCCCTGCGATAAGCCTATTGCTAATCCCTCTTCTGACAGTAGATCTCTCCATCAAATTGAAATAGGATATCAGTAGCTTCTCGGGGCACTCATGCGGCCTCCCAAGATTCCTCTACTTCAGACGGCTGTAGTCGTGCAGAAAGTTATTAGTTTCTCTGAGTAAAACCTTTATAAACAATGAACTCAAGTCTGATGTTAACAATCTTTTAGCTGCAATTGTCCGTTCTTTTATAGCTTTCTTGAGGGCTTTTGTGGCTAATCTACTGCGGAGTTGTTTGAAGAGTTCAGTCACCCATTACTCCAAGTGATTTTATCCGGGGTGTACATGATGACTGGCGATTGCAGTTCACTTGACCGTTACCCTAAATGGACAGTCGAAAATGATTATTTCAACGCAGAGGGTGTATTTGAGTAAATTTCACATCACTGTACTAAAGTGCTTCTTATCGAACAATCGTAAGTACAAAATTACAAGGCATTCCGACTGATTCTAATTAACTGTATCGCAGACATTCATGAGTGCCACATTACGCACATAAAACATTTGTGGTGCGGTAAACAATAGAAAGAATCACACAGTATTTGGGAAAGCTTAGAGTTAGAACACTAAGAACAACAACGAAGGAGAACTGCAATAAAATTATTTCGGCAAATTACTATTTGTCCCCAAGAGTTCACGTACAAGGTCAGTAAATAACCAAACTTGCTTCGGATTTCCATTTATACGACGTTGGTATGTAAATTTCCTATAGTCACGAACATAACAAGATGAAAACAAGTAGGTGTACAGTAAAAATGAATATTGCGGCTTTTTTAGCGGGCTTACCGTCCCCTCGTTTAATCGAATAATCCATCGCTTATATACCTTTACTATACACTAGGAACAGGCAGCTTAATGAGTAAAACTTTCGAATGCCTTATGGTCTACGTCGTCCGCTGCTTGTCCAACGGTAGCAACCATCCTTTCACTGTCTTAGGTAGTCTCATGATTCAGGTTGTTTCTCCTCTCCATGTGTCGGCATGGCAACATATCACAGGGCGTGAGAGACCTGGTATAATGTTCACTTCAGGTGACTGACGTAAACTGTGCAGCATCGACTGGCATAGCTTGGCAGATGGTGCTCTACCTGCTTATTCAGTTATCTATTGTCTTCTGAGTGCATGTTACACGTCAGCTGCAGGTGAGCAAATATATAGAATGTCTATTCAGGAAAACAGAGTCGAGCCTGTTGATTGATGCAGAGAGTATGCACAATAAGACGGAGCTTGACGGTACCACAGATTAGGTTCAGGACCGTAGTCTACTTTTATTGTCAAATTTGAACTGGTCGATTTGGGCTTACCACTCAAATGACGTGTAATCAGTGAACCCATTAACAGCGATAAACAAACGGTCAAAAAAAGGTTATTTTGTGTCATAGGGTAAAGCTACATCAGTTACCACGATCGAACGAATATGTACATATTAGGATTGCGATTAGCATAAAGACAAAGCAAGTGTATAAGCAATACACGAGTGCTGGATATCACTAGCGACGATATAACTGGCAAATAGTCACACGGCTAACAGGTTGTTTGAACTGGACAGCTAGGAGAGTCGTTCGGTGAAACAAATACCAGAAAATAGAAAAGATCAACCATAACAAGAGTGTAAAATGTGTGTAATTAGACGAAACGATACCATGATTTGTTCCCAGCCCACGTACCGTACATCAACGTTAAAAGCAAAGAGAAAATTGACGTTTGTTGATGTGGATTTGCTTTTGTTTTGCCGTTTTATAATCAGTTTGTCCACTGTAATCCACGTCCTTCCGTGAGTGCACAACTGATCCTGGTACTCAATGCGTATTCCACGATTGCAGCTTCGTTTATTCCTCCGTACTTTTTCCATGACCTTCCTACTTAGACTAGACCAAATTATCCTTCAAATCTAGTCAAGTCAATCGTCATTATCCACTCATGCTGCCTCGTCTAAACGTCTTATTTGACGGTTAATCAAGCTAAAGGTGCTGACAACTGAACTGGATCGATGGGAAATGAACTACTTGCGTCTATTTGTAGCACTGGCTTAGCAAAGCTTTGCCGAATTTTAAGAGAGCAGTTTGTGCCTTAAGGACGTTCGTTGATTGCTATGTTCACTACATTCAAACTAAATTGCTCCGTATTCGGATCGCCTGAGACCTAAAATTGAGTTAACTCGGTTGTTACCCCTTTTGACATGTCCGAAAGCTTTCTTATGAAGACAGTGGTTAACCAGTCGGCTGTAACCATACCCCAAATAGCACAGTGAGCCGATCGCGATAAATAACCTTAATAAAAGCTACCAAATGCAAACTTTAAGGGCGAAATAATTTATGTTTTACGGGCTGGCTGTTTCGTGTCAGTTTGCACTTATATCTGTTGTCTGAAACTTGGAAATAAAATAGAACGCCAGTACACCCTGCATGAAGAGGTTGTCTGAGGTCTCACCCATTTGCATTACATGTGTGCGTGCTGAACACGATAACTCGTTGGGGCTATCATTTGAAGAAGCTTATGAGGCTGTTCAAATGTCTAAGCGTGCTGAACCACTTACTGTTCTTTCGGATGCTCACACATAACAGAGGAAATGGAATGGAATAAGTCGAACGTATACAAAAGTCTTCAACGACAGTTAGTATACCGTGTGAGTGATTTTTGTTAACTTTGCTTGTAATCCTTAAAGGGGTAAGGGCACACTGCCAAATGATGGTAAAACTAGTATTGTATTTGGCAATCCATCTTCCAATATAAGAGACTAACCGTACCTGTTTAGAATGCCATATGACTGAAAATCACTCGAGCAATTGTCAAAATGACTGTGTGTGATGACCAGGCTCGTTCTTGGTTGTTCACCATCAGGCCAAATACTCAGCCTTTGTATGGACAAACGCTGTTAGGCGAAACGAAGAGTCAATAGGCGTAAATGCGACTGAACGCGTTACATATATTGATAGAACCGATAGTTTAGTAGGTCATTATCATCACTGTCAAAACAGCCATGAGCCATACTAGAAGATACTGTAATTCGGACCACCGCTTACCTCAACAATCAGGTAGAATATCTTAGAAGCCGAAACGTTCTTGGGAAAGTCACATAACAATAGACTGAACACAAGAACCAGATATAGTACGGATGGAGGTATGCCACTGATTACAACGAACAGCCATCTCGAACAACGCTTCTGACCAGCAATTTGGGTGGTCACCAGGACCCCAGCCAGGCAGTCGACATCTACCCAATTCGTTCAATGCAGTAGTCAGGGGTTTCATATTTCACGACCACGTTCATGCTGGACCACCACGCGTCTCCGAATGTAATGTCCGGTACGGTAAACGCCCAGCAGGTGTGCGGAGAACGTCACCCAACCATCACAGCCTGCACAACACGATTAGCCGACCAGTCGATCGCGCATCTCGAGGGTACCGGAATACGCACCGAGGAACGGCTGTACTTCTCATGCGATCAGTCCACTTAATGTGGGCTAACTGGCGGAGACAATGATCGCCAAACACACAGACTGTTGATATGTGAGTTGCGAACAGGCCACGTTTCCGAACCACGGGGCAAAACGGAACGCGCACAAGCATCATATATTCTTTCTTCCATCGACAACCGAACGTCTTTTCGACATCATTGATGACGCAATCTGACAGACAACTCGTGCCTTTGCCACCTCGTTGATGCTTCAGCAGCAGCAGCAACAACAACAACAGCAACAACAACAACAACAACAACAACGGCAGCAGTACAAGCCGAATTATGTGAGCTGATTGCCCACAGTAAAAACCGTGGGAATGAAAATGCTATAGTCTTGAATCAACACTTCGCATTTTGAAAGTGCGAGGCGCGTTCCATACGACGCGTCCTGGTCACTCACCTCGTTTGGCGTAGTTTGCGTGTCTTCGGTGGAGAGTTTAAACGACACAATGTCATCCGCATAATCCGGATCGGTCAACCTAGCTCTAGAAAGAAGCTCAACATCAAGCTCACTGGGCTCCTTAAGCGCACCCTCTAGATTGTCGTCCACAACGAAATCGAGCAGGAAGGGGGAGATCGGATATCCCTAACGAACATCACAAGTGATGAACGCTCGAGTCAGATGCCCATGAGCCCTCACCCTGCCTGCAAAGTAAGCACACAATGATCTAAACAAATTCGGGCAATTCCGTGAAACCCCATTAGAAAGCAGGCAATTCCAGAGAAGGTTACGAGCAACTGAATGGAAAGCAGTCTTTAGGTCTGAACAGACCACGAACGCCGGCTGCCCAAAAGAGTGTTGATTCCCCAAGATCCGTCTCAATGGAAAAATGTGATCAACGTACCCACGACCAGACCAGAATCCTGCCGACTCTTCGCGTAACCGACTTCCTGTGAACTTGGCGAGCCGAAGTAAGATAAGGTCAGTGAGCGAATTGAAATTAACAGACACTGGAATGGACTGATGTCTCCACGGTGGTCGCACAGACTTCAGGCCCCCTCTCTGAAAACGGGAATTGCCGTTGATAAGCACCAGTCACGAGGTACTCTTCCAATTTCCAAAATCGTCTGGAACAGCTTTGCCAGTTCTGATATCAACCTCTTCCCACCATCCTGGAAAAGGGAAGGAGAGAGGAGATCTGGTCCAGGTATCTCGTTACGCTTCAGTAACCTAAGCTCAACGGTCACTTCTGTCTAAGACGGAAAACCGTCTGGAACGCAATAGCTGATCATTCGAGTCCCGTTATTTACATGGTCTGGCAGAGGCCAGCTGAACCGTTACTAAAAATGTTCAACCCATCTGTCAAGTCGGCACGATCGGCTGCTAATAAGTGAACCATCTGTTTCACACATGGTCTCAGTTACACTGTCTCGACGAACAGTATAACCACAAATACGAGAAAATAGTTTTCTACCATTCCCAGACAAAATGACTCGTCCCATCTCCTCCGACAGTTGGATCAAGTGGCGCTCACGGTCTTTGCGCAAGCTTTTGGTCAGCTTGCGTTTAAGTTGCCGACGGTCGTCGTCATGCTGACAGCCAAATAGAGTCGAGCGACGCTTGTTCATGAGGTTTATCCACGTAAGAGAAATCCAGTTTTGTCACAACTGCACAGTACCTTCGGAACACACCTCTCCACAGTGAACTTTCACAGCTGTTGCGACTTGTTCCAAATGTTTGTCAGTTTCTCTCGCCTGATTCGAACTTGGCAATCTGTTCACCAATGGTTCTTGATAGGCGTTTTCCACACTCTCCCCACTCGAATGTCTCGCATTTACCAGCGCACGTTCTCTGAGCAAATAAAACAAAGCGGACACGCTTAACAGCATGATCCGATCCCAGGTGGTTACCCCCGAATGCACGACAGTCTTTATCAGAGCGGCGCCATCCTTATCTGAACCACTTGAATAAATCAGCCAGAATGTAGGAATTATGGTATGAGTTGATTTGCGCACTCTCGATAACAGTAAATGTGTGGTTAGCATTAAAACGGAAGGTGGAAATTTCTACGTGATACTGTCAAAAATACAAATCTGTCTAGATCATCGTGATTGAGACTTGCAGCCGAACTTAAGGCAAACAATGATTGACAGTCAGTTGTTTGCGAGCCTATAGAACCGGCTTCCGGCAGCCGATCAACAAAGCTTCGGCATGCTTGATCATTTGTGGGTCGTGAATTTTCATCGGGATCATAAACGATGATGCAGTATGTACAATGGGACCTGTGGTCGATAAACGCCATGCGATGGATGAGGGAGTGTTTCGTTCTAATTTAGCGATGCTAGCTAAAGGATAAACCAATACATCTGCCATTTTGGAATGTGCTCCTTAACCTTAATTTTAGGCGTTCTTTCTGTTTTGTCAATATGTGCGATACCTCAGCTGCAGAAAAACAGGCAGATAAAATGACTGGTAGAAAATGCTTCACAATAATGGTGCAGTGTAATCGTGGAAATTCGGCCGATTAATGTGTGGGTGAAGTGTCATGACAACTGTAAGGTCCAAACAAAACGTTTCTTGGCGTACAGGATTGGATTATTCTGTTTGACACTGACTGCGTCCGCCGTGACCCGAATACGGCATTCCACGTCTTTCGATAGACGCAACACCAGAGTGACAGCTGCGTCTTGTAAATTTTTGTCAGCAAGCGTATCATTTTGACTGTTGGCGAAGTGTGTGCTGCCTTCTTTACTGCTAGAGGCACCTTATCTTTCTTCTCACAATGTTGCACACTCTCGCCTGTAATTAGCTCCGGGTAGCCATTTTGCCAGAATACCTTGATTAAAAGTCACCAGCATAGTCGTCAGAAAAATGGTATGCCAAACGAGCTCTTTTTCGTTTGTTCATATTTAGGCCAAATAATTCACGTTTATTTGTGAAACAGAGTCGTCAGATCAAAGCAAATGAAAATAAATGGCAAGTTCGTGTGAGGTCAGACTCGTCATAAGCACACACGGAGATAACGTTTTGATACGATTATGTCACAAGTGTGACGCAACTGTAACCATAACGTTTTGATTGGTCGTGGTAGGGATGTTTGACGATGGCAACCTCGACGTATGAAAAATGCTTCTATATGCACTAGTGCGGATTATTTAGTCGAATTACGATCGTTTCAGCTGTGGCCAAAATCCGGCGTCTGATAGCTTTAGACCGAATGCTGCCGTCCTGGTAAATCTGACGAAGAGTGGAGACCAGGATGACAGTAGGATTTGTATCAACGAGGTGTACAACGATTTTGCTGGTAATGGTTTCGGTGGTCCCGCTATTGACCCAGGCCGGATGATGGCCATGGATGTACGTGCCACCCACGTACCTAGTTCCACGGGAACAAGTGAATGAGTATACACATAAAGAAGCCGCAGAAGCGGGCACTTTTTCCTTTAATCCTAAACACAGGACTGGAGTGAAGCTGAAACAGACACGCAGATTAGCAACGTAGAATGTTCAACTGATAGCAGTGTTAATTCCCTTAATGACTGTTTAGGCAAGTGTATCCCATTCGAATGGTATTAAAATGGTTGCGTCATATTGGTGACAGAATCGTATCAAAACGTTGTCTCCGTGTGTGTTTATGACGTGTGTGACTTCAATTGAACTCGCTGTTTGTTTTTGTTCGGCTCGCTGTGACAACTCTGTTCCACATAAATGTTATTTATTTGGTCTGACAATGAATTACCGAGAAAGAGCTTGTTCGCTACACCATTTTTCTACTAGCTTGATTAAAAATGACATTTCATGCGGAATTATATTCTCTTTGCATAGTCTCACGGCTCAATCTGTTAGACGGGTTATGAGATTACATTCGTGTCAGCTAGAGAAAGCTGCTGAAGTAGATATACCAGTCATTTCAGGTTACTTTCTTACTGATCCTGTTTGGAACAGACACATCAACGAAGCGTCGAACGAGTGCGCTCAGAATCGCTTATTGTTCGTTGAGCTCAGATTCATGTACATGCATCAGGTTATGGTGAGTGAGTAGAAAATGTGTACGTTTTCATTTCGAATAACGCTCGCTATCCACACACACGGAGTCATCCACTTATCGTTTACAAGCGCTGCACTCTTGAAAATCTGTGTTCACTTGGTCAGTTTATAGTTTTCTATTGAATATTTCCACGGCTTGCAGTCTCATTGACGATCTGATCGTCATACTATTCACCGATATATTTTCTCACTTATTTCAAACTACATGTTTTGACAAAAAATTTCAAGCTCTGTTACAATTTCTTCGAGGGTATAGTGACATCCAGGTTTCTGTGACGTATCTGCATCAAAGCGTCGACTCCACTTTCATCTTTGGCGTGGTTGGCCTTGCTACTTGTGTCGTAGGTTTACTTTTAGTAACACTGTTCTGCAGAAAACTTATGCGGTTAGCTTGATGAAAATAACCAGAACTGCGCGTGTTCGCTTCACGGTGACTTAAGCAGTCCAATATCTAAATCACCAATCGTATGCTCTACATCAAAATGTTTAAAATAATTCAACGAAATTCGGTTGACACATAATCAGTTATATATTTTATATTATGGTGTGTTTAGTTATGGTGTGTTTACTTCTGTTAACTTGGTTTCATGCTGTACACGCCGTCCACTCATGTTCAGCTTTTACATGACACGACTGCAAGGGACGGAAATGAGAAGGGCCCTTTTTCTTCTTAACGCACACTATTTAAGGTCCAATGAGTAAAAAGCATCGAAGTATATTGCCAGTGATTGAATGTTTACTTCATGACCTTATTGCCGTTTTCCGGTGACTTCACGATGAACTGAAGTTAGTAATGTCGCTTGCAGTAAAAAGCGGAAGAAATTTACAACTTGGTAGTGGTGTGGACTCAGCCTACGGCTCATAAGAGTCACGCGTTGGAAGAACCTGGAAATGCGCATGCACTGTTGGATTCGTGGTGGATGTTGTATAATAGGCAGGTTCGTTGGTGAGTAGTATACCATTCACAATTTCGGAGCACATTTTGAAACTAGAAAAGCAATTGTCAGCGCCAAGAAAGAGAGGTACCAGAGGTCAATATTGAGGTAGAGTGTACGAGCTACGGGAGACGTGTCAACAAGATGAACTACAGTGTATTGCGGCTCACTGAGTGTGAATATGCATCAACCGTGCAAATGAGTGTACGTAATCGTGGTTCTATGTTTTAGCTTCCCTGTACAAGCAATCGACAAAATAGCCGATCCCGCATCTAACAAACACTGTTCCATCTCCCCGTCAACTTCGACCCNTCGTTGAGCTCAGATTCATGTACATGCATCAGGTTATGGTGAGTGAGTAGAAAATGTGTACGTTTTCATTTCGAATAACGCTCGCTATCCACACACACGGAGTCATCCACTTATCGTTTACAAGCGCTGCACTCTTGAAAATCTGTGTTCACTTGGTCAGTTTATAGTTTTCTATTGAATATTTCCACGGCTTGCAGTCTCATTGACGATCTGATCGTCATACTATTCACCGATATATTTTCTCACTTATTTCAAACTACATGTTTTGACAAAAAATTTCAAGCTCTGTTACAATTTCTTCGAGGGTATAGTGACATCCAGGTTTCTGTGACGTATCTGCATCAAAGCGTCGACTCCACTTTCATCTTTGGCGTGGTTGGCCTTGCTACTTGTGTCGTAGGTTTACTTTTAGTAACACTGTTCTGCAGAAAACTTATGCGGTTAGCTTGATGAAAATAACCAGAACTGCGCGTGTTCGCTTCACGGTGACTTAAGCAGTCCAATATCTAAATCACCAATCGTATGCTCTACATCAAAATGTTTAAAATAATTCAACGAAATTCGGTTGACACATAATCAGTTATATATTTTATATTATGGTGTGTTTAGTTATGGTGTGTTTACTTCTGTTAACTTGGTTTCATGCTGTACACGCCGTCCACTCATGTTCAGCTTTTACATGACACGACTGCAAGGGACGGAAATGAGAAGGGCCCTTTTTCTTCTTAACGCACACTATTTAAGGTCCAATGAGTAAAAAGCATCGAAGTATATTGCCAGTGATTGAATGTTTACTTCATGACCTTATTGCCGTTTTCCGGTGACTTCACGATGAACTGAAGTTAGTAATGTCGCTTGCAGTAAAAAGCGGAAGACATTTACAACTTGGTAGTGGTGTGGTATCAGCCTACGGCTCATAAGAGTCACACGTTGGAAGAACCTGGAAATGCGCATGCACTGTTGGATTCGTTGTGGATGTTGTATAATAGGCAGGTTCGTTGGTGAGTAGTATACCATTCACAATTTCGGAGCACATTTTGAAACTAGAAAAGCAATTGTCAGCGCCAAGAAAGAGAGGTACCAGAGGTCAATATTGAGGTAGAGTGTACGAGCTACGGGAGACGTGTCAACAAGATGAACTACAGTGTATTGCGGCTCACTGAGTGTGAATATGCATCAACCGTGCAAATGAGTGTACGTAATCGTGGTTCTACGTCTTAGCATAACCCATACAGGATTTCGTGCAATAAACAGTTGTGTAGCCCAAGCCCCTTTTGCAGCCACAACAACCGTTGCCGTGATGGGCAGGAGGAGAAAGGTACCCTGGCGGCAGGCATTCGAAGATGAAGACGTCTTTGCGTTCCTGAAGGACCTCGAGGACGTGGCCGGGATGGTCGGAATCAAGATAGACCATGAGAAGCCGGCTGCCCTGAGGAGGCTTGTGAAGGGCAGGGCGAATGCAATGCTGAACGCAGCGCGGATATGCCTTGCGAACATGCAGTGGGCAGCTGCGAAGGGGGCGCTGATTGCCGGGTTCGACGGTCCGGTCAACCTCCAGGAGGCCATGCTGTGGTTCAAGGCGGCCAGGCTTGCACAAGGAGCGGATCCATCGGTGTTCGCCGCCATTCTGCAAGGACTGCTGAACAGGTCACTACCAGAGTTAGATCGAGAATCACGACGGCAGTTGTTGGTGGAATAATTTGTCGATGGTCTCCTGACGGCGGTTCACGACCAAGTCCGTACTGTCCACGTCGCTCGGCTAGTGGACCTTGAAGAACTTGCGAAGGTGACGCGGGAGTTGGAATTCACTTCCGCGGCCTCGGTGGATGTGAACGGCAATAAAGACAAGAAAACACTGGAAGAAATGCAGAAGGCAATGGAGCAGCTGTCAACGGATGTGGCTGCATTAAGAACAGCATGGCGAAGGAAGGATCGACTAGGAAGCTGCTTCATCTACAATGAAGAAGGACATTGGAAAACAGATTACCCAAACTGGCGGTTCAAGAGATCATGTTGGACAGGTCAAACAGAAATGGGAGCGATTGAGACAAGAGCCGTGCAGACAAGGGTCGA
The DNA here is from genome assembly GCA_008508345.1 of Paragonimus westermani. Classification (NCBI taxonomy): domain Eukaryota; kingdom Metazoa; phylum Platyhelminthes; class Trematoda; order Plagiorchiida; family Troglotrematidae; genus Paragonimus; species Paragonimus westermani. The sequence continues at coordinate 40,741 of QNGE01001346.1, read as the reverse complement.
AGTTGACGGGGAGATGGAACAGTGTTTGTTAGATGCGGGATCGGCTATTTTGTCGATTGCTTGTACAGGGAAGCTAAAACATAGAACCACGATTACGTACACTCATTTGCACGGTTGATGCATATTCACACTCAGTGAGCCGCAATACACTGTAGTTCATCTTGTTGACACGTCTCCCGTAGCTCGTACACTCTACCTCAATATTGACCTCTGGTACCTCTCTTTCTTGGCGCTGACAATTGCTTTTCTAGTTTCAAAATGTGCTCCGAAATTGTGAATGGTATACTACTCACCAACGAACCTGCCTATTATACAGCAGTGGACGGTTCACATTGTTCAGAGGAGTTTGATGGGCACTCATGGAATTAGTCAACTTTTTGTCGCAAGGATATGCACATGGGTGGGCTCCATTAAAAGTCTAGCCATACTTTTCGAAATGGGTTGTTTTGGGTGTCTATCAGAACGCAAAATCCGCCAGCAGAGGCCATTGTATCCCTATCCGAAAAGTGCAAATCCCGTTTTGGAAAACCTGCGGCTGGAAGATTGTTGGTAATAATGTATGAGAAAGTGTGCAGCTCGTTATACGCATAGAATACGTACTTCAGTACGCAAAAGTAAACAGATAATTAGCCGCAACAGTAGGAAATCGAGCGTATCTTCTGACGACCAGATCTTTTTGAGACATGTTAAGGTTAAGAATGGGTGCGATATGCCTGCTCTACTAATGACCGTAATATAGCAGAATTTGTTAGGTTGTTACACATGCGCCAAGACGCCTAAAGAATATTCAGTGCATGTCAAGGACTTCACTCGGTGTTAATTCAGCAGTTTTCTACTGAAGTGGTTGGTTTGTCTATGCAAAAGCGTATGCCATAACTGATAATGAAGTTGATGGAACACCTTAAGTGCTAACAGCAAGTTAATTCCGGTATGTAGGAAGTGCATCGAGAAAGTGCACGCAGTGAACAGTGTTGAGTGTCCCACTGTAGAGCCTAGTTTTTTATCATCACACCGAAAAGGCATAAATGTGGTGGTTAACTCAAACTGAGAGTGAGCCATCAGTTCGAGTATATATGTGAACGAAACAGCTTAATAAGTAGCTCATGAGTTTACTTTGCTTGCATGACCATCGATGAACAGTTTGTGGATAGAGTCTTGTTACTTTGTCATTTTCCTAAGTCTGGTTCGCAGGTATTAACGTCAAGTTTTGGGCCTCAAAAAAGGTGCAGTTCTAGTGGTAGTGCTACATCATGTTACACCAAGTGAAGTTGTACGAAGACTAGTGATTCATGTCTCTACCCTGTCCAAGACTGTAATCACATTGTGGTTTCTTTGTATCTGTCACATTAGGCATTACACACCGAATTTTAATGTCAGCAGTACATAAAAGACATAGAATATTGATGGATAGTCATCAAGATGTGAGAATCTCAGCACGACTAGAATAATGAGCACAACTTCAACCATTTAATCCAGTAGTAAATCGCTAGTCCCGTGGCACCAACCAGAGATTGAAAATTCGACTGCGCTGTGTGAAAAACGAGCATAGAAGTTAACATTAAAACACGGATGTTGGCGAAAATCTGTACAGTCCTTACAGATCTCTGTTCGTAGTATCGCGTTATTTACTCGATCAGATACTTCAGGAAATTTTAGAGGTCGACATCAACTGGGCTATCATCATCGACCAGTTTTGTCCATTTCGTCGAGCAGCGCGCAATTCGGTGATGCTTGAAACCCGTTTCAAAACCCATGCCAATTAGCGTCACAAATCGAATGAAGTGATCAGGTACCTAGTTGTCAGTCGAACTCCCTAAGACCCTTGAGGCAACCAGTGTTAGTGAGACCGGTCTATAGTTATCAATCTAGGCGTCATCACCTCCCTTGAAAATGAATGGTATTGTGTAACTTCTAGGTTCTGAATAGTTGACCTCCTCAGAAAGGACAACTGGATAAGTCACCAAGTGGATGCAACAACTGCTTTGCATATTTCTTTGATACTAGGTAAACAATAGGACCAGGACCTGGAAACTTATTGTCATATAATGTTGATGGTTTCTGGATAACGACGTGTTGTGTAAAACCACTTGATTTACCCATACTCCTATAGCCGGTAATGAATGCAAACATCGGATCATTGAAAACGCCAGCAAATGTATCTAGGTAATAGATACTAAACCCAATAACAGCGCCCTTACTAGGGTTGTTCACCCTACCCATGTTGTAAAAGTGAGAGACAGTAGAAGTACTTTTAGTGTTGAAAGCTACAGGTTTGTGGCGCAACTGTGAATTGACACGAAACCTTCATTTTAGATATCGCTGGTGCTGGCGTTTGTCAGTTTGTTTAACTACTACTACATGGTAACGAACTAATCAGTACGCATTGTACGTTCCGTTAGTTCTTTACTACTGGTACGTGTTTCCGGTTGGTTAGTTTAATGTCAAGATATATTTTGTGCAACGGCTTTTCGACTCTGAGTTGCCTGGGTTGCGTAATCGGGACATACCTGAAGATAGCATTAGTGATCGTGTTCGGGATGGCCCACCGATAATCACTGAGTGATAACTAATCTGCTGCTTTAGACTAAAGAGCCCGGCCAAGCTGTTAAGCCGGTCAGAGGAACCCACTCCTCAATATAAAAGTTCTTTACCAAGTGATATAGAATATACGCACTTCACAGATTATACCATGATTCGGTGAGTACTACTACCAATAGAATCAGTTATGCTTATATTTGTTTCTCATTGTTTAGAACATTGCTAACCAAGGAAGGTTTCTGTGGGATATTTCTCTGTGTGATAACTGACAGCTTTGGTCAAAGGAGCTTCCGTAGATCCATCGCAAAACTGAACGGACGATGAACTTCGGGCGTGTTTCTCATCAGCGTTGAAGGTGGTCTCAAGATAACTAGTCACCTAAGTCTTGAATCTCTTAGTACCTTACCCACATGAATTTGCGTAGGTGCCATTATGTAGGTGATCAATGAACAACGGAGGTGACGGTGGTAGAGTTACTATAATGGGCAGGCAAGTGGATGAATGATTGAAATATACAATAGGTCGAACAGTTTAGAAAGCACTTGAAATCAACACGTCATATACAGCAGAAGTTTTGAGCCATAAATGGGGGCTATATCGCTGCCTTACAAAGATCAACGATCATGGTGACAGCAATGTACCCGGTAGATTTATTTTCAGTTCATTAATAACTCACACACGTCGATTATTTTCATACACAAATGAGGCTTCCCAGAGAAAGTCGAGAAAGGATGGAGCCTTCATATTCGTACATTTGGCAGAAACAAAAACGAAGTATCACTTTGTAAATCAACACTAGATAAAGCAGGGTTCTGTGGATAATTTGTTCCTACGAGCTGATAAATCGAACCCTGTCAATCCAATGGAACGAAAAAGTGTTTCCAAAGTCCCATAGAATTCACAAGAAGTCAGTTGTGCGAACAGCTGTTTTCGGTCATTCTCATCGGGCTTTTACAAATACATAGGTTACATGCGTTTTATATACGAAAAATTGGAGTAGTTCAAATGGGTCATTAGAATTGTAGACAAGGGATGGATCACAGTCTGCTGGAGGGAGTGTTGATGTATGTGTGACACTCTCACTCGTGCCTGTCGTTAGATCAAACCGATTGTGTTAAAAAATGTCAACCATATAGTCCGACAGACTAAAGACGTAAACTGACAGGAATAAAACAACAGCCATAGAGAAAAAACCATCCAAATTACTTCGTGACATGTGGCAATCAGATTAGATTTACACACATACCTTTGAGCGTGTCAGATCAACAGGAACGGTTATTCGACACCTCTAGGATCTCTCTGAAGTTCACACAGATGAAGTGCTCTTAAGACCGATCCCCGACATGTACAAATCTGCGTATCATGCTTTAGCTCAGTGGCGGGTGGAGGTACTGGAACCAATCAAATCACAACTGACTTCATTCATTTTAAAAGATACTTTTGATTTCGTTGACGCGGTTGATTCACTAATTATCAAGAATCACAAAATAGCTTCCTTAGATGTAATCTCGTTATTCACAACCGTGCCGTTAAGAGAAATACCGATTACCTGTGTGGTTACGCTTAGAACAGACAACTCAACGTCGGCATTCCTATTCTGAAACTAAAAGAGCGATTGTTATTTTGCACTTCAAATGTTCAGTTTCAATTCAGTGGAAACCTCTATAGACCATGTTAAGACATAGCAATGGGTTCCTGTTAGGTCCGTTGTTTGCAGATATAGTCATGTCCAAACTAAAGACTTCATGCGGTCGACAACTGCTGTCTCTGCAGGCGCTACAAAGACAACATACTTTGTTTATAGAACGACAAAAATAACGCGCAGTCTCTAATAGCTGATTTCAGTCGTGCGCATCCCAACATCGCATTCATTATCAAATCGGAGATAGTCAACCAACTATCATTTCTAGACGCTGGTATACTTCTTAGAACTGAGGGATTAATTTAGAGGTCAGTTTATGGGAAAAAAGTGGACCAGCCAGTACAAGCACTTCGGCACTTTCGAGATTTGCTAAGTCAAAACGGATATCTTCCGCGATTCCTGGACAGAAACGAAAACAAAAGTGAGACATGAAATTGTTCAGACGGTGGGTAAGAGGCCTGTTTTTATCACTGTAGCATACAAGAGTGAAGCTACCAGTAAAATTATCACCCGCCGAGTTTGTAGTGCACTTGAGGCTTATCTAGCAGCACAAGTTATCCTACCGCTCAATACCTGCCCGGTACTGATGCCACACCTCAAAGATAGCTTGCTTAGTTTTTCTTCATTCTTGTTGTCAAACCGGTTACGGTGAAAGAACCACAAGGCGGCTATCGGAAAGGATTCGGGAACATCTCCCGAAGTGGTTTCGCTACCGTTCGATAAAGCTCATTTGCAGTGCATTCAGTACTTATTTAATCGACATTGGACATCAAATTGAGCTGGATGAATCCTTCCGAATTATCTACAAAGTTCGCCAAGCCCACCCCAGAGCTGTCACGTTGCAACTGCTATCCATGGCTATGCCTATTGCTATCAGACTCTACAATCTCTGTCAATGTGTTAAAAACGTTTCGTGTAAACCCTACATCTCTCTTGACCAACTATCCTACAGCCATTTGAAAGCCAAGCAAGCGTGAACCACTGGATGTCGATGGTTGCACGTCTTACAGCGGGCACGAGCGAGAGTGTCACACATACATCAACACTCCCTCCAGCAGACTGTGATCCATCCCTTGTCTACAATTCTAATGACCCATTTGAACTACTCCAATTTTTCGTACATAAAACGCACGTAATCTATGTATTTGTAAAAGCCCGATGAGAATGACCGGAAACAGCTGTTCGCACAACTGACTTCTTGTGAATTCTATGGGACTTTGGAAACACTTTTTCGGTCCATTGGATTGACAGGGTTCGATTTATCTGTTCATATTATCCATCCAGTTGAGACAATAGTGGTATTCCGTATTCTTTTTTTGCATTTCCATTTATGTAGAGGCAAACCTCAAGATGTCAGGTTTGTGTGGATTGAATATCACACTTGGAATACTTTACTGTTAGCAGATAACTGATATGGTTCTTCCGGAGAGTCTACCTCCTACTTGATAGTACCCACAATCTGATAGTAGATGTTGCATCAAGCTGCTAAAGACTGGTCAGTCATACCCTGCTTCAAAAATCGCGCGCAATAGTCCGATGGCTGGAATGACTGCCAGGTGAGTAAGCCCGGATAGCCTGGTTAGATTGATTGTTTAGAAGTCAGGTGATCCATAGCTAACGGCTACGGACTTCTGATGATTTAAATCACGGACTGCAGCTTCCCGTCGTTGTGACACACCCATTTTCTCTAATCTGACGTTTGGGATCAGACCAGCTCAGAAAATCTCTCTGGGACCTGTAGGTGTTTGGACGGGTTCTGAACACGTCGTTCACACAATTACCAACAGCATTTGCTGCGAGACGCCCCTTCCCATTTTACTCTCGGAAAACTCTCGCTGGCGCTAACGAACGACATTGCACGAATGGGATCTAACGACATACTCGATGAGCCGGAAACTGACAGGGATAGCCGGAACAGTTTATGAGTTTTACACGGGAAATTTTAAATCGTCGCACAGCTGATATCAGATACGGACCTATATCAGGCACCCACTATACCGCATATGGGTTCTGTAGTGCAATTCCACGCTTTTACTTCTGGCGTTTCTGGAGGACTTGGAAGCTGTGGTGAAAATTTTCAGGGTCCCGCCCCTCTACAGAAGCTACCGCCCCCGTGGAACCTGAGGAATTCTAAGATGAACAGGGCACCCGACACCGCATGACAAATGGTTGGAAAGCTGGAGTGGAAAAAGTATCTGTGACTGTACTGAATGACCCACAGACCGCCAGGACTCGATGCGGCAAATTGAGGCTGTTCTAGTTTGTCACGGAGCTGTTCGTTCGGTGTCTGCTCTTACTCTTCAGGGGCCGGCTAACAGAAGTCCTCTTCCAGGTGTGCATAATCTAGTTCGTAACCGCAAGTCGACTGCCTCGTGGATAATGATGAGTTGTCACAAGTGGTACGAGAATTGCAGATGTCCGTTATCCCAGTAAGTGTGGACGACGATTTTGACTTAAAGGCATCAGAGGAACTGCAGACTACGGGGATGGCGTTGAAAGTTTGTATATATGTGCTGACAACAACGACAGCGATGAAAGTTAAAGAAGAAAGTCGCTTAAGCTGCAGTTAGAAATGACCCCAATGAGTGAAATTTCCGGACTTAATGATGTGAATGTTCGAAAATGATATGACAACTTTTCCGTTCCTGGATACTGTAAATAATAACTTCAACGGCTGAGTAGCAGGTCGTACACACATACATTGAGGTTAACGAGGGGCAAAACTTGGTTTAGTGGAAGCAGAAAACTGACTCGTTGATCACTCGTAGCGAAAGAGAGGGCTTTGAACTAATACCAATTACAGCAGGAACTCTTGGGAAACGTAGCTGATAATTTGAGAGTTCAATGAACTGATGAGTAGTCGGGGATTTGGTTTTATTTTCAAGTTGACGGTCACTCACATTTGATCGCAGCCTTCGCATTCAGATAGACTTTCCAGCCAGCCTGTTTCAAAAAGAAGCACTAGACTCGAGTTTCGCTCTCATTAGAGCTCATCAGCAGTGTATATCCTTGCCACGGCCGGGATTTGAACTTTGGCCATTCCAAGCATGAGTCGACCGTGTTGACCATTGCGCCATTGACCTCACATTAGGCACGACCGAATTATCAAATCTGAACGCTCAACCACTCCCGCTTGTGATGAACTATTGGCATTCACAACATCAATCACGGTTTTACTGTGTCTCAGAAAGCCAGACAGACCATCCTCAAGGTACTCTTTCTAGTGGATACAGAGGCCGGTAAATAGCTGTCGACCATATGTGATTTTCCAAGACTTTTAAACATCGCAATCAACTGCGCACGTCCATGAACCTTGTAGCTGGCGAATCTGTGTTGTGTTGAATTTATGCTGGTAATTTTCGAAGTTGGCAACGCAACATGTGGAGCGTAAGAAGACCTCATTCACGGTGAGTAAAGAGCTGTGTTTACCTATATACGCCTCTTTCAGCCTATCGGCAGCAGTGTTCCAAATTCTGAATTTGATGGTTCATTTAGTGGCACGTCCCAACAGCCTGACAACATATGTAGATCGCATTGCGACGCTAAATGTTGCATCCCCCAAATCCCAAAACAGTTGTTAATAAAGCGCATGTATCGCAACAAGTAGAATATGCGATTGGCGTATTGTGAATGTGGAAGACAGGTACGATTAAGCAGCTGTATTGTATTGTAGCATGGAAGACAAGTGTGCAGTAGAATGTGTGAGCAACAACAAGTGGACACGATTGTACGATGAGACGATCGATCGCACAACGACAGCACACGAGCATAAGCAGGTTAAAGGTCATACGTTCGGTTATAAAGGTCACATGTCAAATGCAATCAGACAACTGAAAGGTTGCGCGCGAACTGACCTGTCACGAACCGTTAATCATCCCAGCGGATACGCCGCACAGGCACACAAACACTATCTGCATAAGCACAATGAACAGGGCACATGAGTTGTAATCAGAATCGGTGCCGCCTGCACACTTGAATACGTCCATGAGATGAGGTCAGACGTTGGGTATCGAACACTTACTGAGATGTCACGCTTTAGGCTGCTGTGGGTGGTACTACTGGAATACAAGTTAGTTAGAAAAGATAATGGCATTGTGAGGGTTGGGGACTGAATTCCAAACAGACGTTGAGAGGGCGTTTTCGCTGAAGCCCTGGGACACGAGAGGAACGTGCAGTACGATCTGAAAGTATGAACTGGGGGCAATATCCAGAGCCCAGACTGAAGGACTTAACCAACGGTTACGTCTCCCCACTGTGTCAGGTGAGCGAACTGGCAAAAGGCACCACTGAAACCACAGCAAGATTAGTTGATTGTGGGTAGGGTTGGGGTTTATGTGCATTTGAAGTCAAGTCGCTCAGCTTCGTCGGCCCATTGTTTTGGCCATCACGTTGCACGATCGATAACACCCGGCTGTTCACACACATCTCTGTAACAGTTCCAGCGCTTGAAAGATCATGCTGGGCTGGAGACCAGCGTACACCGGTGAGTGCAAATGGACAAAGTAAAAACACGATATGTTCCTAACAGACTGTACCATCACGACAGTTTTACAGCCAATCGGCAGAAAATGAAAGGCTGCATTTGTGAACAAATTAGATTTACAAATCACCAAAAGTCTGTTTAAAACCAAACAGTTTATAGAATCTGAAAAACGTCATACTGTATTCAGGTTTATCGCGCCATTTTAGGGACTAGTGTGACGTTTTATAGCCATGCTATGAAAACAATGAGCGTCGTTTGGCACCTCGTTTTTGTGACTTCTTAATTGAGCGACGTCTTTCCACTGGCTGTCAACATGTTTTAGTTAACCATTTTATTCGCGCTGAAGTCAAATTGCGGCGTTAGCGAGATCAGCGTGGAGAGCTCGTTCGAAAATGTTCTCCAGACTGAGGTGCCTTATTCTGTGGAAATCTGCTTCGTCTTGGAAAACGATACATCCAGGATGGGGAGGTCCTTTGGTTTACGTTGACATATAGGTTTGCATCATGTTGGTTCTCGTTAGGCGATTATTGATTAGCGTAGTGATGACGGGCGATAGCACTATACTCCTCAGCAGTGTCATAGTGGCCGAGCGGTTTGAGGCGTCGGACTCAAGAGCAATCCTCTAGGTGGTCTGGTCCATAACTGTGAGCTTGGGTTCGGATCCCACCTCTGACACTGCCTTTTGCGACGACTAAGAAAGAACAAACCTTCAGCTATTTCTTTACGACTGCCAGATGCGGAGACTTCATCTGACCCCCTAGTTGTGGCCGAGTTATTCAGGGAGTATTACTCGGAAGTCTACAACGTCGCACCTCCGAGCTGGCATCCTGTCCAACCGCTTCAGAACTTCAAGCAACCACTCGTTCCCGATGAGTTTACTGTGCTAGATGTTGAAGACCTTTCACTCAAGGTTAATTCATACAGTGCAATGAAACACCTATTGAAACCTGCCAACCTCAATCACTTCTTGTCAAACCATCTTTTTTCTCTTGCCGAGCATGGCTTCCTTCCCAATCGGTCATGCATAACAAACTCTTATTTTCATGGATAGTCTGACAGAGGCCAGAGACAATGGCCTCATCTTAAAGGCTGTCTTTTTTGATTCCACCAAGGCTTTCGACCTGTCCCACACAACCCCATGAAACACAAACTGGAAGCCTGTGGTATTCAAGTAGAGGTTCTTCACTGGATTGCCTCTTTTATTGACGATAGAACTTTTAGATGTAAGACCGGGTCAGACATTTCGTCTTCCTCTCTCATTTCTGCGGTAGTTCCACAAGGGTCAGTACTAGGTCCTCTGTTATTCCTCATTTACATCAACAACCTTCCGGATAATATTTCCAGCAACGCCCTCCTATACGCAGGCGACCTAAGAATCTGGAATGCCACTGAGTCCAGTATAACATGCAGGCCAGCCGACTCTACTTTGAATGCCCGTGACTTCGCGGACCAACCTTCGGACAACGTGGACGGGTTCGAACAACAGTTCTGAAAACAGAAATAGTATGAACAAGCATGAGCCGAAGGCCCAGTAAGCCATGCACACGACTTACACAAACTCAAACCAAAACGGCACAGACAGCACAGCAGCACGCCCCGTCACACAACTCAAATTCAATTTGTGCGCACTCGCTGGTTTCGGTTGCGCGTTACACCAATGCACTACTTGTTGACCTTGACGCGATCAAGAGCTGGTCAGACGATTGGAGTCTCCTACTAAATGACAATAGGTGTGCTCATGTATCACTCGTATATGACTCTGGCAATGCCTTCATGATTCATAGTATGTTTAGCACAGTAGATATCATGAAAATCAATCTGAAGAAAGATCTGGGCATCTGGTTGTCCACTAACTTGTCCTTCGCGTATGACCATGAGAAGGCGACAAAAAGAAATTCGCCGCTCGTAGAATGATTAAACGCACTTTCTCCCGCATAGGCAAGAAAGCGTCTCAAACGCTTTAAGGGGTTTATATAAGACCGATCCCCGAGTATGCGCATCAGTTCATGTATACCGGCCTGAAGAAAAGCACATTAGCTGTTGAACGTGTCCAGTGCGCGGCTACCAATAAGGTCGCAGTCCTAAACAATGTCACTTAAGAGTTTCGACTTGAAATTTTTGATCTGTACCCACTTGAATTTTGAAGACTTCGCGGTGATTTAATACTCGCACACTTCTTCTTTAGAGTAGGCCTCGTAGAACAGTTCTTCAGTGTAGCAAATAACGATGGCCGGCGAAGACATAAGAAGGAGCTTTTCAAGCTTCATCCTCGGACCTTGCTTAGGCAGTAGTTCTTTTCTTACAGGGTTATTAACCATTGTGACAACACTCCGTCTGAAGTCGTCAACAGCACCTCTAGAGACCGTTTTAAGGCTTTATTTGATTCTCATTTATCTGAAATTTCATTGTGCGAACAACTTTACTCTGTTCTTGGTATTTACTGTAATCCCCAAGAGCGGTGCTACACCCCGTTTTCAGTGATCGTCTGTCAGATCAACAGACGCCTGGTGACATTGCGTAAGGAAAACCAACCGGACTCGGGAAGCTAGGGCTCCTGCGTCGAACCCGTCTATCAATCGCCAAATCGCTGAGGCATGGGCATGTATTTTTATATTGAAACAAACAGGGGAAAGTATAAGAAGAGACATTAGAATGCAGTTTGGCATGAAGTGTTTCCCTGTACATACAGGAAATAGCCATTGGCTACAGCTGCTTTTGATGTCTTAGGATCAATGATGTTTATTGTTGTGTTGAAACCCAAACCCCATGTGTTGGCTTCCCGAATGAACAATCCTTACGCCATCTGCGTTCTTGGCTCAAAACACTAGGATAACATGCTCATACAAACTGATCGAACCGGGGGCAGAGTAAGGGGCCTAACGTACTCCTTACAGATATACCGTGTTTGTTCGCAAACTGACCTTTCTATGACTATACAAAGTGTAAGTATACTTGCTTCTGATGGCGGATTAAAGTTGGTACTTTCATTTTACCGACGGCAAGTCCGACTTGTAGGTACCGGGGTAGGTAATGGGATTTGTCTGTCTGTCTGTCTATCTGTTGGCCCCTTTTTAGTTCAGTCTGCTGGACGGTAGCCACGCACAACTTGCTGTGGACGAATTTATCATGCGGTCTCAGTGCTTCATGTGTTAGCACGAAGGCTTGACCAATAAAGCTCTCATATGCTTAAAATTTCGAGACAAGTGAATAGGAAACTGGTAGCAAACAGTCAAGAAATGGCACATACTAGGTATGCCGACACGTACCATTTACTGAAACAAAGTTCATATTTGAAACACGGAGTTCCCTTTATCCAGCTCATCAGGACAGCAAGAAGACATACATTGCAAGATGCGAGATGTACTGACGCAATCAATTTCGTTGCCATGGCAGTGAAACCTGATTGCAACTAAGTGAAGTTCGTTCATTTCATTGTGTTGACGCTACGCGCTTAACCTATATAACCGAATGTTTTATGTAACCGACTGATGAGAATAAACGAAATGCTTGCATCTCGCAGTGTGTCTTCTTGCTGTCCTGATGAAAGTTCATATTGACTGAAGACCAAGGATAATGTGACGTCTCACCTAAAAGCTTGCCATCAATACCAGTTGATGAAAGGTGGCAGTTTGAGAACCCAACAACAAATACGATCAGTCTGTGCATCGATACACCTACACCGTTGGATATTGTGGTCGATTCCCGTTGAACCTAGACGGTCACCAAACGTTCTCCGTCTACCAGATACTTTTATCGTTTGAACTTGTGCGACGGGTTTACCAGACTGGACGACACTTATATAGGGAGATACGCTAATGAGTCATGTCTAAGCGACTCACAGCTTACCGAAGGCCATATTGACGACTCAGGTAATCCTTTGAAAATGGCGAAATTTCGAAGTATTTTCAGGAAATTAGGATCAGGTGCATTGGTACTCAGCTGTCTCCTTCATAAAAGAGTGATATGATTGAAACCGACAATGGAATAACAGGAACTTTTGTAGTAAGTAAACAGCAGACAGCCTGGCAGATTTTTTGCGCTAGTTGCTTATCTCAATTTAGCCGTTTATGTAGCACAGGCGAACTAGATTAGTGCACAGAAATGCAAAAACGCACACAGTGACCGAAATCATAGGATGACTGCCCATAAAGTTAATCATAAATGACTTGCGTCACACCACCACATAACCAGTGTAGACTCCGATGAATAAAACCTGAATGCGTGTGAGTAGAAGTCAGTCTAGTCTAGCCAGCAAATTCTAGTCAGCCAGACAACAGGCCAATGGAAAATTGAAGGTCATATTTCCTGAAAGCAAAATAGGTAGGCGCCAGTGTTAAAATCCTGGCCGGGGAGGAATATGTAAACAGTGCACTGCAAGAAGCATTTTAGTGTAGAGGCACATATAACGGTATTTTAGGTGAGATAGCGAGGGAGAACAAAAATTTAAACTTGGAACGAAAAACAGAATAACGTTCGCCGTATCATGTCAGCAAAGTTGAAGAAATGAAGAGATAAAAGGCCAACATGATCTGGCGTCTTGAATGAGAGAACTGATGATTTGCCAAACGACGACAGTCAGGTGATGTGATCAAAGAGTGTATACAACGGGCATAACTTATTGGTGCCAAAAACACTCGCCGTCTGTTCGTTGACGACGAAGTAGTATATAGGAACATATCATCTGCGCACCCACGAAACTGAGTCATATCCTTGATGGTAATATATAGCTTCGTCTCAAACTAAACCATAAAGATCTCTACCGAAACTGAACCTAGTAGCCTACTTACTATTACATCATCCCTTAAATAGGTCTATGTTCGAACCACACCGGGGGAGCAGCGGTTGTAATTCTGTAAAAATTAAATCGATTCCCATCTGCTTTGACAGTCATTTTCATCGTATTATTATGGGGCCAGTTTCTGTGAAGAAAATTGTTATACATAAGAATCGTGTGACGTTCGCTGACGATAATTTTTTCGCAAAGTTTACCATTGCTAACGTATCTGTTCAACCGTACCGAGTGATTGATTATCATACAGGTTGCAATAGCCCTGCAAGCCACTTTGCAAATGGACGTTGGGTCAAATTAACCGTATACAGTATCAGTGTCAGAAGTATTTCAAGCATGTTAGGTTCCGGCAGACCATGTATTTCATATCTGATGTCCGCGTATTGCTAGTTATTTTGTAGTTGCCTCCCCAACAAAATATCCCTCCAGAAGTGTGTGAATTTACCTCGGAACTTGTTTCTCTTGAGTGATTAGTAATCAAATGAGAAAATTGGGAACCTAATCGAACTCTGGTCTTACTAAACCACAAGATGTTAGGTCATTTAAGGACCGTGTAGGTCATTTTTGGAGGTCAAAATTCCCTTAGACTGACACTGTCGCGTCCGTCCTCGTGACCCCGGCCAACTACACGCTTGTTTTCGCCATCACTACGACACATGCCTAAAAGTACTGATTCTTCCACCCCGCCTCCTCAGTCATTAAATCTCACCTATTGTTATCCGTCAGTCTCACCCACCCTAACCCCTGTGAATACGGTCCCCCATCAAACTGTCAGCAGCTAATCCGACTGCTCGAAAGCCGGGCATTTAGACACATATCACATCGGTCTGGTCACATTCAGTCGGTTCGTCATTGCTTGTCGGTCGGTTGTGTACTCGTGCCCTATGGAGCCTCGACGGCCTATTGTGGACAAGCATTGTATCATATCCCACGTACACAAACAAACTGAGGTTTGATCTTGCAATTGATTATATTATCTATGTCAGTAGTAGCATGTTTCCAGCGCCCTGATTTGCTTTTGACATTTGGCTTCGTTGGTCATAGGTGCGTCACTTAGCGTTCGTCGGAAGAATGTACAGACCGAGAAATCCTCAACATGGTTGAGTCACAGTCGAGTTCGTCGGCTTCCAGGGGCTCAGACACTAGACTATGACCCCGGATTAGTAATGCGAGCAACTGATTGGTTACTGGCCGAAATATGAAATCTTCATGGGCCCATGCAAATCTGCTTTCTGCAACGCAAGCGCAAGGTGAGGCACATATGTTCAATCAAGAGGAAATTGGAATATCGGATCGGTCTGCACACAGGTGTCAGCAGTCCGGGCGCAATGAAACTCTGATTTAGCGGGAAAGTGTTTAGTTGCTCCAGTCCACATTGTCGATAGATTGGTGTGACAAAATTCCTACGCAGCAGGGAAGTAACAAAGTGCTACGGCGTGGCTGAGGAGCTAGCCGGAAGAGGATCACGACAAGTGCGTCGGTTAAAGAGAAATCCTTAGCTAGTGACAAGAACTCGAACAACCCCAAGAAGAGAGGGATGTTGAACACCTTTCACTGGGGTTAGTATGTAGTATAGCACGAACAAGAAAGACGTACGAGCTTAAGGTGATGACAGTTCTCAGTGTTCAGAACGCAAAAACCTTGATAAGACAGCTAGAAGCACGTATACGCTTTAAGTAGAACATTCTAAAATGTAGTTTGCCGGTTTTGATAGCAGACGTGGAGGCACGATATGCCTCCAGGGTGGTTTTTGAAAATGTCGTGTGGTTTATTCCCCTACCGTTTACTTGGCTTCTGGAAATGAACAACAGCTCAGGCAGGCGTCTTTCGTGAGCATAATAACATCTCATCGGTGAAGGATGGCAGCGCCTCTTTGCTGTCTCTCTGAGAGTAGTAGGTAGATGAACATTTTCTAGGGGAAGACTGGGGACGAACGAGCATCATGATCACTGTGTTGTGAGTTAAGCTCGCTGTGTTGGTTAAACGATATAACTTACTCCTCAATGAAACGTGCTAATGTAGACTTTTGGGGTGCTAATTTCAATTCTAGGCTTTCGAAGATTGCTGAGTTTGCCATTTTTGCATTGTTTTGGCACTTATCGAGAGTTGCATTATTCAACGTCTTACAGGTGGGTAGACACTGGGGAATTAAGCAATACAAGGCAGCTGCAGTATTGCCTTGTAAAATTGCACGAATGATTATAGGTATTCAGCTATAAGTCGACTGTCGGAACAATCAATTTTACTGTTGTCGCTGAATTGTTTGGAGGTATGTAAGACAAACTTTTTTAAATGTTTCTATTTGATGGAGTGAGGCAATTCGATTAGTACTTCCATGAGGTGCTTGCCTAGCTGGCAACATTCAGGCAAGCATTGTACAAAAGTACCAATTAGGACCTGGACAACTGGTGAAGCCGCCACAGACCTCAGACATAACCAATCAAGTAACAATCGTTCTGACACCAATGGACCGGCGAACCTCATGGGAAGAAAAAATGGACCGACTGGTCATTATCTGTAGACTACCAAATGAGATTATTTACCCCTTAGGTTAACGCTTGGACTTCGGTTGACGGTACGTACTGCAACAATTCTGCTTGTTGGGAGAAGTAACATTCCTGAGCCCTGTTTGGTATTCCTATGCAAGATAGAAATAGTGTTACAGACGACATAGTAGAAGCCCCGTGAGTATTGTGAACATTCGGGGAGTCGTGTAGGTCAACAAGATTTTTCTGCACTGGCTAGCTGACAAGTGCCTAGGTATAATCCACACTTCAGCGATATTAATAAAAAACCAGTACCTCCATCATATATAGCAGAATTTCTTACACTATCCCATAAACCCGGAAAGCCGTATCCATTCATCTTCAATGATGATAGTTGCCTGTCATTATGATTTGCATGCACAATTTGTTGTTATATCTCATCTAGCATAACAAAGTTCAAGGGGGAAATGGTCGCAAAATAGGTAAGTACTGAACGCCAGTACTGTAGGCAAGAAGTAAGAATAGGCCAGCGTAACTGGACACTGTGATATGTTAGAAATGTTATGCACTTTTGAGTTAATTGGTCAGTCGTTGGAATTAGCCAGAAGTTATTGGCAAAGGTTGGACCGGGACATTCAGTTCTGTGAAGTGCCCAGTTCGGTAATGAAAATCATCTTGGTTTTATCAGATTGATCAGGCGTTCTAGAACATCTCACCCGACTAAGCGATACGTGGCGACAAAATTATCTCAAAAGCATTTGTAATTTTTCGTCTGCTTGTAGCATTTTCCTTTCAAATTGCTTACCGATAACACCATCCATGTGATGATGGAGGTAAGTTTTATTTCATCATAGTTCAGAGGTGATAGGAGGCTGAGACGTATGACGTACCATCAGGTTACTTGGACACTGGGTCAGGGTACATACGATAAGATTTGGAGAAATACGGTTACCGCATCCATTGACCAGTACAAGACATGCGTGTGAGTTGCAATGGATTGCGATGCAATAAGGCAGAGTTAGTCCTGCTGATTTCCTATGGCTTGGTACAAAATATCGTTTGATTTGTTCCAGACCCGCGACAGCAAATGCAAAACACCTAATGATTATATACCTCATTTTTGCAGTGAGTTGATCATCATTCACCCATCAAGTTGTTTAACTTTGGAATACCTTCTGTGACGCAGTGAAACCTCATACTTAAGTTTCTGGTAATCCACAAACATTTACGATCATGACCTGGCCGAAATTGTCCTCGAATTTTGCACGATCGTTTGCCAGGTGGTCGTTAGTGCCGGCACAGGCAATGTAAGCAGCTGGCTTTGTTATTCTTAATTTTTCTAGTACACCGTGTCACGTGCACAACTGTTATCTCTCACGGACGCACACAATGAAGCTCCAACAAAGCAATGCACGACATGTAACTGAACGAGCGGACAGTTGCATTTGCAGATGCCCACAGAACATCTGTGCTGCTATGTGGTGGGGCAGAGAAGGAAGTCCGCGTGCGACACGACACCGGATTAAAGCCATTCTGGTGTGAGCTTCCGTCAACTGCTGAGGCGGATCGCGACAACCCGGTTCAATTTTTGTATTTGGTATGTCCGGCACTGGGTATGTGCTGATGATTGCGACATTTCAGTGGTTTATGCATCAGTTGCCTGCGTGTTATGCTACCTGATACAGCCTGTCCCATTGTTAGGTTTAGGCATCACACAGTAGATTAAACCGTGCGTACTGTTTGATTGGTAACATTAACTGGGTGTTGAATTTGACAGACGTCGATTAAGCAGAACTGACTGCGCTGAATTATTCTAGCTCGGTTTTGCGGTACACATACGATGTATTCATGAGCATCTATCGGGAAAACCAAGGCCAATGGTAACGCCACTAATGCTTTCAAAATAGGGATTCCTATAAACTGCCCCTTCGAATAAAAAGCAAGGGTTGTCTGCGCTAAAAGTGGGTACGATAGTATAAACGGTGAGAAAGGTGGCACTCACTTTGCATTCACATCCTCAACTATTCACTCCTAAATCATCTCAGTGGTTTTCTACAAACCCACAATAGATCCAACGGATACTAGATATTCCAAGATCATATCAGTGTATTTGTGTACGTTGTTTACTTAGATGATCCAGAAATTTTTTTGTTGATTGTGTGGATTAAGATCCATAGCCTCAGTTCACCACCAAACTGAACATATAGCAACAGCCGCCCAGAACTTCCACATTAGGCATGTATTTACTGATACGCCAACAATGGACGGGTTAAGTTTCAGTGGTAACTTTCGGACTGTTTCTTCTTCGAAAACACAGAGCATTTCTTCTTTGGGGAAGACGTCGTGGGTTATAGAAATTTTTTCTCAGACTATACATTAGTTTGGTAAGTAAAAGACGCCAAATCTTAGACAAACATTGAATATACTGCTCAAATGAAAGATGTAAATACGTACCCAGGACTGGATTTGATCTGGTCCTTTCAACGCATGTTATACGCAGTATTATCATTTGCCATAGAAGATTGATAAATATTGTGTTGACATACATGTGTCAAAAAACTGGCGAAACAATCTGATGCAGTTAAACAATGAGAAGACGCAATTCATGTGATGTTCTCCGGAGTAACATTTCGTACATTCTGATCACACATGGACATGTAACTAATTTTAAACGAGTCAAAATTCCACAGAGCGGGAGTAATGGCTTAAGGGATTAGACAGACAGATATCAAGAAATGAAAATCACAATTGTGGGGCTGCTGACTACCAGGGTAGCCGCAGTGTCAACACAAATTGTTTGTGAACACACAGGTGGGGGACTGTGACGTATAATGGCCAAAGCCTCAGCAAAGATCACCGAGAACGCGTCAGAAACTTTGACTAAGTGTCCTGTTTGTATTATGTGCTTTGTGACAGAAGATGCGGGATGCCGTCCATTGGCATCTATACAGGCTCCTGGCGTTTCTAATTGCGTCTCCAACCATTTGGGTACATGTTCCTTGATACGAACAGCTAGTTGTCGGTTTGTCCTCCCTATGTAGCTCATACTGCAGCTACATGAGTATTCGTATAGACAGTGAGATGTGACAGACGTACACTGTTTGTTCGTAACCGGGGCGACTGGTAGAGTTCTAGTTCGTTGCATTACACACAGTTTTGCAGCGTTATAAGTCCTGGATACAGCCGCTGTTAGACGCTTCCTCGTCATCGTTGACCAGCTGTCCCCTGGAAACGGGAGTTCTAAATACACCGTCTTCTTCGGTACCGTCGTCACTTCTGCAGTTTGGATGACGGCTTTGCTGTACTTTTTAATAATCCCTAGATGGTACCCGTTGACCTGCACAGTGTCTGTCAGTAAGCCTAACTCTAACTGTAGGTTGTCTTCCGTGCAAATCCTCCGTGCTCTATGGAACAGCGTCCTGACTGGATTTCTCTTATGCTGCACCGGACAGAAGCTTTCGAAATGCATGTACTGTCCAGTCCAGGTAGGTTTCCTGTAGACGGATCTCCCTACTGTGCCATCTTGTCTTCGAGTGACTATAATGTCCAGGTACGGAAGACAGTCATTTGCTTCGTTCTCTCTTGTCAGTTTTATGTTCGGGTGAGCCTGGTTCAACTTCGAGAATAACGCATTCGATTCACTGGAGCTGTCAAAGGTGGCCAGAATATCATCTACGTAGCGTCTGTACAGCACTGGTTTTGACAGGCTTTCGCATAGTGTAGACTCTACTTTGGCCATGAAGAAATCCGCTGGAAGTGGACCCAACGGACTGCCCATTGCAACCCCATCCACTTGTGGGAAACTATGCGTTTGAAAGTTGAACCTTACATTATGTGTGCATAGGAGTAATAAAGATTTCAGTTCGACAATCGGGATAGGAAAAGGATTGCTGCTACTTACAATGAATTCGCAAATGCTATCAACTGTTTCATGAAGCGGAATGTTGTAGGTTTTGGGCAGCCCGTACATATGCGGTGTGCGTGTGCCGACTGACCTCATCAGCCTGCATTGATCAACAGACATGAAGCCATTTATCCTCAACCCTTCCAGCATGCGGCAGATGTCCTTTTCCACTTCTTGGACATTATTAGCATTATCATCCGGGAGAAACTTCTGAGTGTCATTAAGAATTTGAAACATTTTGTCCACGTACTCCGCTTTATCCGTCAACACAACCCCTGAGCCTTTGTACGGACTTAACACCATCAATTTCTCATTTTGTCTTATTTCTCTCAGGCTATGGAAGTGTGCAGTACTCCTTTTCTTATCCCGATTGTCGAACTGAAATCTTTTTATAACGCTGCAAAACTGTGCGTATTACAACGAACTAGAACTCTACCAGTCGCCCCGGTTACGAACAAACAGTGTACGTCTGTCACATCTCACTGTCTATACAAATACTCATGTAGCTGCAGTATGAGCTACATAGGGAGGACAAACCGACAACTAGCTGTTCGTATCAAGGAGCATGTACCCAAATGGTTGGAGACGCAATTAGAAACGCCAGGAGCCTGTATAGATGCCAATGGACGGCATCCCGCATCTTCTGTCACAAAGCACATAATACAAACAGGACACTTAGTCAAAGTTTCTGACGCGTTCTCGGTGATCTTTGCTGAGGCTTTGGCCATTATACGTCACAGTCCCCCACCTGTGTGTTCACAAACAATTTGTGTTGACACTGCGGCTACCCTGGTAGTCAGCAGCCCCACAATTGTGATTTTCATTTCTTGATATCTGTCTGTCTAATCCCTTAAGCCATTACTCCCGCTCTGTGGAATTTTGACTCGTTTAAAATTAGTTACATGTCCATGTGTGATCAGAATGTACGAAATGTTACTCCGGAGAACATCACATGAATTGCGTCTTCTCATTGTTTTATTCAAGTTCATAAAAGGAACAAACTGATTCAAATCTGATGTAGTGCTGTCATGCCAAACCCCGGTGTCTGTTAGCAGTGATAAGTTTTGGCTACAATCGAGAACGCACAGTTCACACGTACTTAATGATCGCTAAATCGGATTTGTCAACTTTATGCTGACCGTTGTGTATTCTTATTGCTTTCAAAAGACAAATAAATGTAATCTCTTCCTCCTTCTTTCACAACAAATATCTCTTCGGATGATGGTTACAGACTGTTGTACCGTTCTGTTGATATACTGGCGTGACCACTGTTCACGGAATGGACTTGATTGTCGTTGACACTTTTCTCAATTTTCTGCTTTTTCTTCATTTTACCGTGATACATGTAGGTTGAACTATTCTGTGTGCATATAACATTAACGGAGAAATCACTGAGGTCATTTCAAACTGACTTAAAAGAGCAGGCTTGACAAGAAAGTGAGGGATTCACCCTGGCAATTGTCTGTCCAAAGGGACAGAACAGCATGTGTCAGCAGATTCTGGTGACAAGTGAAGGTTAACTGGTATCCTGAATTTTTCAGTAAATAAGATCCTACGGTTACATGCGAAACATCTGAATTAAGTCAGTTTCTGTCGATAAGTTTGATATCCTTCTGGGACTGGTAGTGCATACAATGCAGTCGGATTCTTGCGTTGTTTATGTCGACAGTAACAGCCACCTAGCAAAAGGATTGCGCAAAATTTGAGGGAATATTCCGTCGGGTAATGGTGGTAAGTGTCTGTGGACTGCCAGAAACCTGAGATGGAACTCTCAGTATATCACAAAAGGCATATTAAAGTGAAACGACTGGATGTGTGGATATTAGTTGACTGACTGCAAAATAAGATAGGTCAACTTCATATGTTTTGCATCTACTGTCGCTTGACTGGAACCCAACCGATTTTAGACTCTGGTTATTTCTGATCTACTGTGTGGTGTACCAGATGTTGACTCCGTCCCATTCTAATCTACTTAAAAGTAAATTTACGTTAGCTGTCGGGGCATTTTGTGATTGAGATCAATATGACTTCCAATGCAAACAAGTATAGAGCCTCAAATCACGGTTTTCCTTCCCTTTTAGTTAGAGCGACTTCTGTTACAATGTAACTGATTTTGTGTAACGAAGCAAGCGTTTACAAATCCAATACAGGCTGTGTGGCCTGGATACAGGTGGACTTTTGAAACATCGATGTAGACAGCCGACTAATCTGTCATGATAGTGCAAACGAGGTATTGGTTGAGTAGGTGAGATGAAAGCCAACAGCTTCCATCAGTCGCCGTATGCATGTTTTGAGCACACACTCAGATGCGGACTGGCGGACTGCGCGTATGAGGTAGAAAAAGTCATAATCACATTTGTTCTGCACCTTCTGTGATTCGTCTATGCCTGACAGCATAGCCAGACAAACGAATCCATTAAACGATGTAGGCGACGTGACAGGGTAGATAAAACTTCATTGTAGCTTGCTGACAGAAGGATACAGCTAACCAATCAATTCATCACTTACTGACAAGCAGGCAGATGATGGTTGAATTTTTGAATAAACGCTGAAAAAAGCAAGTGAACTAAAATATTTTACGTAGAGATTAGTTTTACTAAACTAGCTAGGAGGGGTATAGCGGAGAGATTCAAAATCCTTGAATCGTTGTGCACAGAGAAAATTTCGATGGAATAACCATGTTTGCTTACACTTAGTTTTAAGTCGTTTCCACAGTTCGTCGCGTCAGAGTGTGTTCGACTTAGAAATTCTGGTAAACACATAACGTGATAACAACAGACGTGACTAGTCTACCGATAAGCACCCAGAAGCAAACATTTGTTGATTCGGCACATATGATCAAATACGACTTAGCCAATCAGCAAGCACAACTGGACATATCATACATATTAAGATATTCATGACTGGCTCAGATTACAATGAAAGGAATTTATCCGTTAAACAGTGATCAGCCATACTAACGTGCTATGGAGTTTACACTCAATCCAATTGTAATGAGAAGTCGGCTAACAGACCTTTATTACCCACTTCACGATCACATGCAGCCGATTATGCTGTTTATTATCTAAACTTAAATTCCACCCCTTAGTGCCACGAAGTTTGATCCTGAAGTCTTCACTAGTTTTATTGGTTTGGCTGGTGGTTTTGTTGTGACCAACCATTTCTAATTTCTCCTGTCGGATCGGCTTCATCTGAGGATGGTTCACTTGTGTTTTCGTTTTAAGAGAATTATACTTTTATCGGAATCATTCATCATTTGCCTTATTCAGACAACACACTTACTCATTCTTCAAAGAAAATTTCGCGAGTTTGGCAAAAGGTCAGCCATTTACTGATGGCCCACCGAAGTCGGGAACAGTGAAGGACTTGTGACAACAATGAAGGGTCGGCCCATTTGTCTTTCAAACTTGCCTGTAACTGAGATCACTATATGTAGTTAATCAAATTTTTTCACAAAGCTTGTTGAGTTGATTTGACTTGCTCACCGATTTGGAACGAAGGCCGTTTTTATGCCTTGATTCTCGCGTAAGACAATAAGCCACTTCGTTGTGTTTCTGTTGTCTATCTGAAGCTCCAGTGTTCTTGAATATTGTCGTTCCTTAAATGCATAATAGTCGGTGAAATCCTGGGTTTTTCACAGTAAATAAGTTGAATTGGTGGTTCCAGCTGTTTTACCTGCATCTCCATGCATTAACGCAATAGTATCTTCGATGGTCTACCTTCTAGGTTACAGATCAACCGTTTCTTCACTGCACGATTAGATCGCTCTATCAGCAGGTCAATTTGGGAATTTTACGGGAGGTTCTTAAGTTATGAATATCTCAATTCTTTATTTTGCTGGAATAAAAAGTCCCAAAAGTACAAGCTGTGACCCATAATTGTACTCCTGTGTACTTCGCAACGAAACGAAGCGAAACGCGTTCACAGGTTTCTGTGATTTCAGCCAGCTATAAAGTGCTGACCGCAAACTCATCGATCTGAGTTAAAGAGAACAATTGCTGTGACCCTTCTGTAGACAATCGGGTAACTTGGGTATCACTCGCATTTGAATGCTGCTGTACACTCATGTTTGAAAAATTTGGTCGCGCCCTAGCGGAAAATGTTGGTTTAGTGGTTAGCATGGCGTTACACTTCTGGTCCCTGTCAAGACACTGTACTGACAGGGTGTAACAAGAGTGAACATCGAGTCTAACGTTTGATTTTGGATGCGGCTGTTTGTGAATCTTACGCGAATTGAAAAAACTATAGTCATTTGTGAGCTATGCCCAACTTACATTTGGCACAGTGACAGTCTATCTGTGGACTAGAAACGAGATAAGTATATTTGTGCGTTTTCATTTTATTTACACTTCTAGGCAAAACGTATCTCGTCAAGATTTTGACGGAAAAGATGAAGTACTGATTTTGCATGACTTGTGTACAAGCAAACGACATTGCATCTTCATGGATACAGATTACCGACACCTCCAACATACCGAACTCTAAGAGTGAACATCAAGAGCACACGGATAAAATGACGAGGTTGCCAGTTTCACCAGCACGATTTTAACAACTCATATTTGGTTTTTCTTATGATCCTTTCTTGGAAAATTGGATTCAATGCAGGCGTTGAATGGATCAGTTCTGCTTCGTAATCAGTTTGGAACTGTTTCTTCTTGCGCCATATATGACGAAATTCCATCGGGAGGAATTTTTACTCGAATTCATCAGGAGGAGGTAGATTGGATGATTATGACTTGTATTGCCTAAACCCGTCTGAATGAGTGCAAAAACCCTACGTTCCTTACTAATTTGCATTGGAACCCGCAAAGACGGTTGTAATATGAAGTGTAGTTCACTCCTGAGATGATCACTTTCAAACTTTCGCCACGACTGTTGCCTTCCACTCTGGAATTCTCAAATAAAAACAGATGGCGATGTATTCGAAACATGCATCGTTGTGTCAAGTACTCACAATTAGTTGTTCAATAGGACACTGGCCCCATGAACATTGTTTGCAGATGCGTGCTGCAAAACTGACCGCCATTGAATAATAGTCGAACAACACCATGTAAAACACAGCAACTTGAAAGTTCTTCGCAAGCTTGACGTTTACCCCCAAGTTGATCACCTATACAACACTTAGGCCATATATCCGGTAAGTACTATCTAAGTAGCTCATAACCAACCTACGGGTGAACACACAAGAACTTAGCTTAAAAAGATGTGAACTGGAGTAATATTTACAGCCTTCAGTCTAAAAACAGTAAAGCAAGTGTTGTTGACCTTTTAGGTAGCTGAGAAACATCTACGAAGGGTTGAGTAGAAGTCATAAATCACATCCTAGTAGTAATTTCCGTTTAGTACACGGGCGGCATTTCTCATTAGATAAAGCAGAGCCAGTTTATCGCCAAAACGCTAACTGATCCATGAATATTGCACCAACTTAAGGACTGGGTTCAAACCTGAAACGTTGAATATTGGTGACTTTTGTTTGCTTCAATCCTTCCAGTGCCACACATTTTTGTGTTGAATATTTGTTGTGATTGTATTCTATTCGAAAATAATGGTGTTAGAACATTAACTCTCGGTGGATGCACTGGGAAAGCTGTTGGCCTGAATGCTTAGTTGCGTACGAATTCTTTCCAATTGACTGTTCAGAAATAATACGTTTTGACAAGTAACTAAGGGATTCGCAAAGAAGCTGATAGCAAGCAACATTTCTTTGTATTTGCTATCGTTGCTTATAAGCACCCAGGCTGTCTGGCGCTCAACTAACACTACAATTACTTAATTATTTCACGCGTGTCGACCGCTGAAGATAACCATATCGATAAGTGAGCATATTTTTCATTGTCTTAGAAGAATTTTCTTGATCACCGAACCAAGATGGCCAACCATGCATCTCATCGTGCTAACAAGTTTTTGTTGGGTATCGAAACGAAAGAACTGTGCGAGGTTGGTTGAAGCCATTATCAATCTGGTGGGAAATTTCGGACAACCCATTGGTGGATATTTACAGAAAGATTAGAAAAATCGTTGTTTTCTTTTTACCTGAAGATTGGAAAAAATATTTACTCCATGATAAGGATACAATCCTAGGTTAATGCACTTCATTTACTTGGTCAACCCGTCTGCACACACCACATGAATTACGACTAAGTTCAAAAAACTATATGATCAACATAATCTTCATTTTGATACTTACCTGCAGTTGATATCTTTCGTTGAAGCAAACCAAGATTATCAGCATACATGCAAAAAACTCTGGAGACTGCTTTGGTTCATTCTGGCAACCATGTTTATGGATGCAAACACGATTCTTTGTTGTGCTACTGCGTCATGACCAGCTTGTGCTTGAAAACAATCCAGTTCACACGTGAATTACAAGGAAAACGATTTGACTAATGTATTCCTGTTCGTCGCGAATGTTTTATTTACTGTTAAATCAGAAATGATGAAAGCAAAGCTGTCAGGATATATAGCATGTGCTAGGTCTTTATACGTCCCCTCATTCACTTACTATGTGGCTGGTGTTGAAACCATATCCTTCAGAATAAACCAAGGACTTTGTAAAACAGTATATTATCTATGACCGAATGGATTAATGAACGGGTAATAATCACTGACTGGAAGTAAATGAAGTCGGTACGTTCTTGCTTCCCATATTTTATGAGATAGAGAGCACATAAGGAGAGAAAAGAAAATCCCCAGTGTTCTGATCAGCGCACTTGAGCAATTGACAGAAGGGTTCGCTGCCGTTGAAATCAAAACTAATGCATCCCAATAACTTTTAAATGAAACGAGTACTTCGTGGTGATGGAAATATTTCATGTTGTTCACACTGACTTGTGAGTAAACTCGTCAGATAGGGGTAATATGATTGAGGTTCCAACCGGCACTCTTTCGTGGTGTGGGCGAAAGCACATCGCTTAGAACGGCAAGTTCATTAAAGACTGACAAGTATTTTATCATTATTCTGTTCGTGTGACTAAAACAGACCATCCCAGCACGCCATGCGTAACGTATACTGAAGCTGCAGATGTGTTCTACAAAATTCAACTGTTCAAGTTTACGTTTGGTTTGGTTGCAAACAACAATTTTGGAACACGAGACTATTAAGGCAACTGTTACGTAGAAAGATAATAGCCTGCCCTCAAAGAAGCGCCGTTATCACCCAGTGACAGCGTATTATAAAACTTACTAGTTTTGAGGTGAATTTGAAGGGTTACCAACATACCACAAAGAAATACAACTTTACTGGTCTTTATGGCTTCGTAATGATCAATTTTGGTACCACTCTAGGTAAAACAATTCCATGATATGTTAGCTCAGACAGCACTATAAGAATATTGTCAAAACTGAACCGAAGTATGGGCTGACGTGATTTTGTTAGTTATGTGCTTAACTGTATTCAACTCACTTTCACTAAAACTAGAACACTAAAACGTTTTCTGTCAAATGAATGGGGAAACGTTTTCTACCACGAATTCCGTTCGCATTTGCTAAAACTGTGGCTTGTATTTGTGTAGACTTATCACGGTGGTATACACCATCACTCCACTACGTATTGATTAGTGCAATCCCGTGTCTATTCGTATTCGATACGTCAGAGGTAGAATGAGAGGTTGGCTGTTGCTAATGGTCATTCAGTCGGAATCAATCCACTGCAGCATAATTGTGTATAACTTGTTAGGTTCAGCATGACTGTATGCAATTATTATTAGGCTCAACTATTCATGCTGTTCAAATAATGGTATGCCTATCTTCTTCTAACTTGGCTTTGTCCCACAAAGCAAACAATTCGCATTAGGAGGATATATGTTCTCCAAACCAGGGACTGAGTAAAATTCATTGCTCTCTTCTGATTGACTTTCTGGAAATAAGTTATTCAATGTCTTATTAGGAATAATCTTTGTATTCTCAGAGATACCTTATGTTACGTTTCATTTGAACAGCTTCAAGGTTTCTACAATAAATCCACTCAGTTTAAGAAAGTAAAGTCGAGGTAAATGCCCGACTGAGTGTAATCACACAAATAGTGTTTTGAGATAATTTTTCATCCGCAAAACATATGAAGACCTCCTGAGGCTGTGAAAGTGAGTATTGTTTATAAGGTACACATAAATTTTTATTCCCGAGCTAGGCGTTGACGTGAAAATTCTGCTCAAATGAACCGCCATACTGACGCACATCACTAGGTTCATAGAACACGTTAAAACAACGAGCCCTGAATCAAGATTAATTCTTTTTTGTATGTTTACTTGCAGTTGAAACTGGCTGAAAATTAAAAATCAATTATTCATCCACTTGTAACGTGCGTTGAACATCGCGTGTATCCACTGATTACAACCCACTGCAGTAAATAATTAAAGGAACCTCCCGTAGACAAATTAATAAACTTTCTAAGTGGAGCTATGCCCAAAACATTCTGATAGAAACGTTTAACCGTTAATGTGGCATATGCTTAAACATAATGTTACCAGTGAGTGCTTCTGCAGCTTCGTGTTCAAGGTATGCTGGTTGGGTGATTACTACTGTCTGCTTACAGGCGCATATAAAATATTTCAAGGTATAGTAATTTTATTGATCATACGAGGGTTATAGTACAATGCTCACAAATATTCGCGACAAAGTGAACTGAGAGGGAAGTGCCCAGAAATTGGCTGCCAGACTATCTGTTGACGAACTTGTCTGAAAAAACGAATGGCCCCAGCACGCAAGAAAGTGCTCAGATTGCCTATTTGTTTTTGAAAGAACAACAATTTTTTGCTCGCAAACTTTTCATCTGTTGTTATGGAACTTCAAATGCTTACAAGCTGATAGTGAACAACAGAGGAAATTTTCATGAATTAATTTATTACATCCACTTATTACAGGTAAACTGGCGGTTATTAGGCCGTACAAACAGGAATTTAGTCACAGCTGCTCAAAGTAAATGAAAACACGTTTTGAACTACAAAACAGAGATAAGCTGAAGTTTGTACAAAGTTACAAGTTGGACATTTACTGCTGTATAACCGTTTGGAACTTTTTGTTTAACGTGATATCAAATGTCTGGAATGTCACATAAAGGTACAAGACGTGTACCCCAAAGGCTAGGGTTCACTAGGGGGGAGGGGAGTAAACTATCTTGGGTTTCGGTGGAAGTGTGTTTGGTTTCCAATGAACGTCATTCGATGAACACATTCAGATGCACAGTTAGTCGGGTTACCTCTATAGAACAGTGATTCCTAGAACTTTTCAGTAGCGGACCGAAAGTTTTGGGATATTTGTGCTTTTCGAGAGACAGAAGTAAACGTGTAACCAGAACACTCGGTGTGGAGTGTTATCAGTATGTGGTTAGAGATTTCATTGTTGACGTGACTATTACTCGTATTCGATCACAGTGTTATTTTTCGTGTGTAATCTTGAGCCGACCCATGAAACTCACCATTAACTGAAATATAGTCTAAGAGTTTACTGGTTCATGTGATGTAGGCTTGCCTACTAAGTCACAGTCGTGAAGTCGTCGATTGAAATTACCACGGAGGCCACTGTATCTTGTCTTGGGATGATTGGACATTCTGAACACTTACGGGCAAGTGTGATCAATTTTTAAAATATAATAATTCGACCGTGGATACTATGAGATCAGTGGCGTAGCGGTTAACGTGATTGCTCCAGCGAATTTTCGGCTGAGGTTTAAGTAGAGCAGAACGAGTTAAAGCAAATACGAACGCCAGACCAGAAATTCTTCCTGAGCACTGCAGGCTAAACAATTTACGAATTTAGGAAGGTAGCTCCAATATCTCCACAAGCCACTGAATAGCAGCAGGACAAGACGAATTGAACATGTCAAGTGGCAGTGTGAGAGGTAATTTGTCTTCGTGTATCTTTGGTAGTCCGTACAGCCACAGGATATGGGTGCCTGTTGGACAGACATTCTTAGTTGCATATGCATTAATGGCATCAGTCTGTTTCAGCAGGTGCTGGCTGAAAACTTTTTCAGCACGCTCGAGAATATCGATTCAGCTGTAACTATTAGAAAAACCAATTATTATCGACAATATGTGGACAACGGATTTGCGTATCGAACAAGACAGAAGAATTACAGAGGCCTCTGAAAATTTTCAGCAAGGCCCACAAGAACGTCATGTTGACTTTGGAACAAGAAACTGATGACTGATTGCCTTTTTGAAAGTAGCACTAACACACAGAGTAGATAGTTTCTTTACGGCGAAGTGTATGTAGAAAGAAAACTTGAAGTGGACAGTATCGATTCTTCCACACCTATGTGCCGATTAGTCTCAATCGGGGCCTGGTATTCTGCTTGACTAACAGAGCAAAAAGAATCTGCACAGAAGACACGACAGACTTGGAGCTTGTTTCCTCATAATACTTCTCTTGAGAAATGTACTACCGTTAACATACAACATCAGCTGGCCCTAGATCAAAAGATACCTCAAAGGTCATGCCTAAATATAATTTTGAATATATTGATGCTGTCAGTTCAACCGCAACACTTGCTAATATATGTAAACACCTTGGTGCTTCGAGTCACCTTTGCGGAATAAACGTACTGGTCCAGCAGGTCCCTGCTTATCTCAATTGTATTAATTCATGTTTATTTCTTCCACAAGCCAAAATCATAAACTGCTGCATGCGTGTGAAACAATGTACGATACTCATCCCTAATTCACGGCAAATAATTGTCAGTAATTTAATTTTTTGATTGATTTTCCTCCGACCTATTCGCGGGTTTTTTTTATTCGCCCTTTGAATAAACATTTTACACCTGTAGTTGTTGCTCCACGGTAAGTATTAACATTTTGGATACATAAATCTTCTGGAAATCGACTTGTTTTGGTTTGTAGGTCGCGCGAGTCATTCGACCAAGGTCAGTTGGTGAGCGCGGAGCCGAGTAAATAGATCGGTCTGGTGAGCAAACATGCACAAAGTTATCTAGTATATTTTGCCCAGCTGAGCGCCTTTAACGTAAGGTTGGTTTTACGTGATATCATGATGAACCAACCGGTTGGGCCAATTTGGCGAAGTGCTGAATGCGTATGCTGAGCGACCGATGAGTTTGGGTTTCTTGTTGGTTTGATTAAGTCATGAAGCTTATAAGCCAGTTTGACAAGCACTTCTCAGGTGGTTGGTTGCTGTGACCACCGGAGAATTGATGGACAGCTGGCGTGACAAATTCAGGTCTTATTCAAACCACACGCAGAGTATAATGTCACACACAACCTGTAATTCGGCATCAGAATGGTAATCTGAAAATTGTCCACAAAACACTAAAGCCATGATCACCGTGGTTGAAGGAAGGTGCGTAAGGCAACTTCTTCAGCTGTCACTTTTCTTCATTTCACGGAACGAAGCGGATCAGCTGTTTATGATTGGTCTGCAAACTAACAGGTGTTTACTGCGTTTGAAAGAGACGGTTGGCCAAGTTCAACCGATCCCTCAGGAAACCTCTTCCAGCTTCCCTTGGAGGTGATAGTGAGTGGATGTAAATGTACAATCAAACCGAAAATGGCTGCTGATTTTAGCGTGCAACAAATAGATTGCAATGCCTTGTCCATTTGGAAGCACTGCCACTATAAGTTGCCTATAAGTTCACTCTAATAAGCTGGGCCGTATATACACCGACGCCCAGTTTAACAATCTCTGGGACCATTTGCCAGGCTACGAATGTTTCATTACGTGAGGCGATAGAATGGATATGTGATCTGGATGACACCAAAGGACTTTATGTACAGCTTCTACGGACCGATCACACCTCTCTCTATTAATGTGGACGAAAAACATGTTCCCGATAAGCTTTATCGATAAGTAGGCAGAGTCGTCACGGGGAACCTTTTGGGACCAGTGATTGCCGAGTTTT
This sequence comes from Paragonimus westermani, assembly GCA_008508345.1. Taxonomy (NCBI): domain Eukaryota; kingdom Metazoa; phylum Platyhelminthes; class Trematoda; order Plagiorchiida; family Troglotrematidae; genus Paragonimus; species Paragonimus westermani. The sequence goes on along the minus strand of QNGE01001346.1, from coordinate 9,051 downwards.
TCATGCTGACAATAGATGGACGACGGAGTGGAAGAACTTTGATGCTGCCCGTTTAAAAACGTTATGTGGACGATATGCTGATGCTTACACGATTTCCACAAACAACAGATTACACGATGAAGCGGTTCAACATCTGCCGTGTCAATTTAACGTCATCTGTAAACTGGAGGAGACTAGTTGCTTACTTCTAGATACCATCATTAGTTGTACGGTTGATGGATCAATAAATAGGTCAACCTGGACTGAAGATTACACTCAAAATACAAGCTTCACATTAGTGAAGAACAAGCGAGCATGGGCGCGCCAGATACGTTTGTCCGACCGGTTAGCCAGCGAACTTGGACCATTTAAAACTACGTTGTGGAGAAATATTTTCAATGTGATTTAACGATAGACAAAGACAACAATGGATAGCAGTAGATAAGAAAAAATTCTACACTAAACTATGTTCCAAAATTGACCCTTTCTCGCTTCGAACTACAAAAGTACTGTCGCGTGGGATAAATGCAAATGAAATCATAGTCCTTAACACAATGCTCCAGCTAAAATCATCCTCAACGGTAGGGGGGAAACACACTGACTTCGAATTTTATCGTCTGCACCAGTTTTGATCAGCTGCGCTGACAATGATACCGGTAGGACCCAGGGGTGCTCGAACTTTAGGATAAAGAAGAAGAGACTAAAACAAGGTCACAGCGTGAATTCCCTGTGCTGTGATTTTCTAAGAGTCTGGGTCGCAGGCCCGTTTAGAGGTTTCACTAGTCAAGTCAAAATATCCGTCGTTCACATCCAGCTGGACTGGGTCGTGTAGCGAAAATTCATTCAATAAAACAAGATGCTTATTGTCCAATTTTTACGTCCCAACGTTACTTAAGCGCTCGTGTTTATGAACCGAAAATCCAGTTAGCGACACGCCGAGGTTTCCATCTAGGCATTGTGTGCACTTCGGCCTGGTTGCCTGCGTCTAGCTGACGCTTTCTGTTATGGATCCTTACTCGTCATTTCTTGTCCGTTTTTCAGGTTCCGGTGAGTTATAGATCGTTCGGTCGCTTGTGTTGTCTGCAATCCAAACGTGTTGGGTTGTGATCATATCGGACGGTCGCGTAGAGATATTCCACTGATTCTCGATATAATCGCGTCTCCGACCTGGTCACTCATCACAATGCCTGGACAATTGGTCTTCAGCCTTGTATGTAGGCATTGTAAAGCCCATTGTCCTACCTTGAATTCGTGCTTGTCTACTGATGTGCGTACTTCGTTCCGTACATTTGTCCTTCTTGTTACAACACGTTGCTACGACTTAGCTGTATTTGACTTCTATTGTCTTGATGCAACACATTGCTTAATTCCATCCTCTACGGGTTTGTGAGAATTTCAACTTTCTTTTAGCGCCAAACGCATATTGGCCACAGACCGTTAAATTCACTACGAATCGACAGTAAGTTTTGCTGTTTCACAAGCTGATACCATTTAATGTATTTTCTGTGTTTTGTTGAGGTGGTTACGATTAGTCGTATCAAGTGAGCATTGTGCATACAGAATGAAGTAAACGTATGCTTTGGACTACGGTGAGCCAACTAGTCTAGCACAGTGTCCTCCAGTCTGAATCGTTGTTTTTGATGATTTATTCCACCCAACGATAGTTGAGTGGTTGTTTTTATTTGACACTGAAAAGACTATACATACCAACATCAATCAGTGTCCGTCTTCTCGCTTTTATCCTCGGATGTATAGAGAGAAACAATCGTTTTGCACATCGACAAGCATACAGCCGGGCAATCACCTAACCTTCATCCCCGTTTGCCTGTAATCACATAGATGTTAAAAGAGGCGTGATGAGCACTGAATTGCACAGTGTTTATTAGATCAGTTGATCTGTTTGATGGTAGCAAATACAGGTGGACCCGTACGCATGCTAGCCGGTTTAATCTTTAGCCAAGTGTACAGCAACATGTATGTTACCCGATTTGGGTAAGAGTTTTGCTGAAGTGTCACCTTGGGTTTTAAGCTGTTGTTTTCGTTACAATGATGGAAAAGCAGATTTCACAAAATATTGTCATTACTACAACCCATTCTTGTTTTGTCGATGACATATTGGTGTCAGCTACATCCGGCTATTTCAGATAGACGTACTTCTGTATATTTCCGTTCATAACACGAGAACAGCCGGTTCAAAGCTCAGTCTGATTCATTTTGTCTAGTAAGCGTAAACAGAAACGAAACAAACCAAACGACATGCTTGTAACGATAGAGAGCGAAACAAAACGGTAGATTAATGATGCATCCGCAAACAAAAAGCTGATTCAACATCGTATTCCTAAGGAAAGGATATCTAGCTATTTAATGGTCTACTGCAATGATCGGAAGAAGGTTAGCGGCCAGTAATTTAACTTGATGGTGTATCTCCCATTAATGTCAACCAGCGATCTAAAGTTGGGTGTTTTTAGTTTCTTAATCTTACGTAAGACAAACTAATATTTACTCCTATAGTAAAAGTGTTCGCCTCATATTCTCAATAGGTTACTACTAGAGGGGTTCTGCGCTCATTGTGTCCTGGAGATTAAGGTTCCACCTCTACGTTCGCATGAATGGTTAACTAGCCTTATCCGCTGGACAACAAAGATATTCACCTGCAATTCTCCAGGTCTCATTCCTTCTGGTTTTTACTGGATGCTGTGGAAGATGCTATCACAGGTGATGCGGCGGAAGCCACTTATCGTAACATTTGTTTGTGGGCCATGGTTGCTACGCCAAGTTACTGGGGGATCAGATGCTCGATCCTGATAGAACTCATCAACGGCATTGTATTTTTTAAAGGCCGAGTAATGAATTCTAGTTTGTCGGGTCTGTGAGATGGCCACCAACCGATCAGTTAAATTTAGCACATCGTTCAGCAATGTTGTACTCTTTCTCCTAATCATTTTCAGTCTACCTTTGGAATTCTTCTAATCAAGATAACTTCCGTAAACCACTGAACACTTTCTGACTTTGTAATTCTTGGGATTTAGCCACGAATAGTGGCTCTACCCACACATTTTCATCCAGTCATATTCTCTACCACAACAGTGAAACGACCTGCGAAAAAGCTGCTCGCAACTGGGAACCGCGAAGTTTACCATTTGAACAACAACAGCAACAACAACAACAACAACAACGCCCTCTTGCCATAAAATTCGATCCTGCCGAAGTTTACCAGTATTTTGTATGCAGAGGTAATACAGATTAATATTCACTGATTACACATTTGTGATACGGATGATTATTTTACCCGTTACTTCAGCATAATTACAAAGTGCGCAGTATCAGGTATATGTTTTGTGGAAAGTGTTCATGATATATATTGCGCAGCAGAAGATGAACCTGTTTGAATTTAATGGATCTGCGAGTCTAAGGACAGATTTCCTCCGTATGAATAACCCACGGTACGTCCAGTAACCCGTATGGAGCCACAGGCTACCACTTTGCCTTGCGCTGTAGTGAACTTGCGGGGAGACAAGCCCACGCAGCAATAAATGATATGACCGGACTGGTCACGATGAATTTGTAAGCAGTGCACACGTCACCATCCATACGCGCCGTAGCCATTGCGGTTGGAATGCTTAGTGAAATGGTCTGTACTAGGTCCTGACATGGCAGAGCAAATCAGCAAACTCACAGTGGCTAACAGTGCGGTTTGGAATGTTGATAACTAAAAAAACTTCAGATACGAATGCGCTATTGCATCCAAGCGCCATTGCATGTGAGTGGTGTCGATGTCACCTGATTGTTTCGAAAAGAGATGGAGTAAACAGCCAACTGATATCTACCGAAGATTTAGTCTGAACGAGTACACGTGCTACCTTTACCATAAACTGTGTAAGTACCATAAAGCAGTAGTGAACGCTTTTCTCTCACAAGCATATGAACTGAGACGCAACATCCGGTTGGACAAGTACAGTACTAAGGAGATCTGACAAGAATTTTAACATGCACTCTGAGGCAAAAAGCTTCTGTATAACAGGTTCTACTTTGTGACAAAAACATAATTTCATAAAGGGAAAATACCTACGAATTTTCAGAAGGTTATTCGACAATGTGAACTAAACAAGGACGCCTCATTTCGGAGGTGATCTTACTAATGGAATCCAAAGGTAATGTAGTTGAACCATCGGTTTAAAATAAATCAGTAGGTGAGCGGGTTGATCTTTTGAAAACAGATATTCTCAAGTTCGCGCCTACAACTTTTCACACCCTCTCCTTTCCCTGATTCAAGAACTTCCTTGGAAAGCCCACGTAAATGACCGTCATTGTTTCATTCCAGTGTTCGGCTGCACATGCATCCATTCAGACAGAGCTCGAACGTAATGCAGTTCCCCTCGCTGTGTTTTTGGTTTCTGATCATTAACTTTGTGTTAACCTACTTATTCTCACCTTGCCTGCTGTGTCCGGGACTGATTCATCTAATTTGAAGACACTTCTGTGAGGGAATTTGGGAAATACTAAAAGACAGTTAACGACTAATTGCAAGTTATGTTCAGTTGCCAATTGATCAGTTCATCCTGAACAGCATGGTTGTGAATTCAGAGGTCCTCGAGAAGAATTTTACCAAGCCAGTCTAAACGAGGAATTCCTTTGAACAGTCGCTAAGAGTTTGTCACCTGAATGATCACTACTAATAACTTTGTTGATTCATTTGTCTACAAGTTTACCTCATATTGTTCTATACTTTCCCTAGTTTTCTCAAGAGGACAAGAAGATTCCAGCGTCTGTGGTAAAATCATCAGGTTGACAAATGTTCACAGTTTAAGTGTAATGACAGACTTTACTGCCGGTCCCTTTCAGTAAGAACCATCAAAATGCAGCTTGAATTTTGTTACAATACGTCAGTAGTTCTACTATCAGGAAATAAATCACAGTACTCATTCTCTCGAGATAACCGTGTTGGTTATTGCGACACTGATATCACACTAGTCACGAAGGTGCTGTCCTATGCAAACGCCCTATAACATTTGTCATTGAAAAATGTTCACATTACCTGATCATCTTGAAAGCAAACATTGTGACCGCTCTGTTGATTGCAGTCGATGGCTCCACCAACGAGGTCCTTATTGTCAGTCATCAATCACACGGTCCCCTAAACTCTTGAAGAGGTAACTGATTAGCGGAGTAATTTGATTAGTAAAAACTGAACACCATTCAAAATTGATCACACTTGTCGCCTTCAGGTGAGCTTTCCAGTCCGTCTTCTCGAAGAGCAGCACTATACTCAAGTTCTACTCTTGGTAGTTATCTTTGGTAATGCACTTGGTCAAACATATTCTTGAACCTCAGTCTACATTTTCAGGGAAAACCGTGTTCAGCGATCCTTCACAACGCTCACACTGAGCGTAATCAACTAATCAAACTTAACTGAATAAGGCTGAGTGGAAAATATGTTTGCATGCGGATGTTATGGACGAAGTTTATACCGAAAATATCTACAGGTTAGGATAGCAAGCACTGGTTTGTTGCATGGTCTAAAAGTGTAGCCCGGCGTCCCTAAATGGATAGACTTAGGTCAGCTGTGGATGGTCAATATAGGATAAAGCTAAATTGGTCGCTGATCACGGGAAGTTAGGAGTTTTGTTAAGGATATTGTGCCCAACGTCTTTGAGTATTTATTCGAGTGGCATTCCTCCATATTTTGGAGCAACTTTCGTCTAAGTGATTGAGAGAGGATGCTGTTGGGCTGACCTCGGTTGCTTGAAATTTTTGGGTGCCTTTGAATGATTTAGTCGGGTAAGCTGAGTGGTCAGTGTCCGTTAGGCGGACGGCAGTCCAGTTTGCTACCGTTTTTCTCATATCAGTTTTTACTCAGACCAGCTGTTGTTTTCTTACTCTTCCACACAGTGCTCTTCTCAAAAGGCCAGTGTGCCCTACCGTGAGAGAGGACGTGAACAAGTGTACGAACACGCATTTAACCATGGCAGACAATTCGCTTTTCAGACAGTGGCACAAGTTGTGCAGGTGGTATACAATGACTGAAGCGTGACTGTTAGGGATGTTCGACAAAGTGCGTTGTACCGGCAGCAACTGAATAGTCCAGCTGTAGCAAAGATTGATGGAGATGAACCTTTTTCCTACTTCAGTCCTTGAACACTTACTGCTTTAGCTGTCACATTTATTGGAACAAACCTATCCAGGTAAATTTCTTGTAGTGAACTAGACAGAAATGTTAGTTACCAAGTAGCAGCACTCATAGGACAGGTTTTTCTCTTTTTATCAACGAACAAAAATGTATTTTGTTTCAGCGGTGCTGCACTGTGCTCTACAGCTTGACTTGTGATACACAGATAGCTCTAACTGACCTTCAAGCAATCTGCTTAAGCACATGCCACAGAAGTAAAAAGCGTGGCGCGATCTGAATAAATGTGCGAACTTGATCAAACAAAGCGAACAGCGGAAACTTGCGACGAACTACGGAAGACGATAAAATGTCGTCATTGGGGCGGCAACAGTGGTTTCCGTCTCTTGTGAATGTTTCAAACAGCTGGTTTTTGATTTTTACATGAAAACCATTAGACAGTGTGTCCATTGAGAAACCCATAACCACATAACCCGTTTAAAGCCCACATTAACAGCTACGTTGAATGCTAGACACATTGTAGCAGTAATACTTCTGGAGTGAGAGCTGAAACCCGTATGTCAGAACTGGATCTCTCAATGTGTTTGCGGACGTAAGAGGCACGGTCACACATTGAGAAGTCACACTTACTGAAATCATGCGTTCGTGCCTGACCGTCACAGTTTTTAGTTGCAACAAACTTGAAGACATCACTTGGGCTGTAGGAGCGTGTGTGTTGATAGGTTGACACCTGAACCACAACTAACTGTTTCCCAACAGGACAGCATGTTGCTTTGTACCTACGGCATGCCATTCTCACTGATCGACCTTGTTTACTGAGATTTGATAGCCTATACAAGCTTGGAATCGCATTGCAGGCACGCAGTTTCACCTTGCTCTGCCAAAGCCCTCACAGTCAGCTGCAGTATATCACACACAATCTACGGATATTGCACTCCTCCATCATATATAACACGGAATTTTACGTCAACTGGGAATAAGAACACAGCAGACAGCAAGGATGAAAACGTTGCTCGTTCATGTACCGTTCATTGTTTGTAAGATGGTCGAACGTTTGCATAGGTACACAAATAACACTTCAGGTGGAACTGTCTGTTGTGCACTCGGATTCTCGGGCATTCATTCCTAATAAAAATACGATGCATAACCTGTGTTTTGGTTTTCGTCTAGACGAATAACCGGCCAGCGAATTTTATGCGAAGGACTTGTTGATGCATAACCAAACTGGTGTATACATGGTTACTGTTTGTTAGTCACTAAAACGCCCGGGCAATATTTTGGTTTTATTGCGTATTCTAACAAAATGGATATCGCATGAAGCCATCTCGGTTCAGTAGGAACAGACCGTCGATGTTTAACCACAACACACACATTAGGAAGGGGATAGTTTGAACAATACAGCGTTCCATATCGCAAGTTATATGTAAAACAGTAGTGCCATGTGACATGATACGTTCAAGAGCGTTCACTCACAAAGCTTTGTAAAGCTTTTGGAGTGTTTGGAAACCTCATTCTTATTCTGATCGCAACAGTTATTGAGAATGGATTAGTATGTATCTCGTCAGGCAGCAAACCCTATGTTGGTCTGCACGTTGTCCATAGATGTACGCCTCGCCTACGAATTTAGGAAGTTTACATTAATGATCAAAAAGGGCCTGAGAAAAGTAAATGATAAGAACCAACAAACAAATGTTGTAGTATGGTTAACGCCGTGACCAGCACAGAATTCACAGAACTGTGAAACGAAGACGTTCATACGATCGGGTTCTTCGAGAAACCTTTCATCACAATGCTGCCTCTGTTTATAACTTGTTGCCGTGTCTGACCAAAATGAGTTAACAAATGAAATTGTGACAGCGTGTTGTAATCGAAATCATANACCAAAATGAGTTAACAAATGAAATTGTGACAGCGTGTTGTAATCGAAATCATAATAATGTGATTTCGATTACAACACTCCTGAGGAAGGCCACCCGAGGTGATTGAAATGCAGAGTATTACAACTCGCTCCTAACGTTGTGTTATTCCCAATCTGTCTATTAGTAACATGTTAAACACGGCGCTTAAACTGTTTGACTTCATTTTTACTAAATTTGGTGCGGATAGTTTAATTATCCCAACTAATATCTACTCGTCTCAAGCAACACGTGCGTGACCTTCTGGTTCCTAATTTCCTCTACTGGTATCAATCACGAAAAATTAATATGAGCGCTGTTCACAGATTCCAGTTCATTGCTTTTTTTGTCTTCAGCAGAACAGTTGAAGATCGTGATTACTGATAGCGTACAGGTCGAACCCATATCCTGAATGGCATAATCGCGATCAGATTTCTCTTTTATGGCAAAATCACCCTGAGGAAAATGACCTACTTAAATTTCATGAGAACGCTGAGGTGGCTTTTCGGTAAAATATGGTTTTGTGCGGTACAGTCAGATATTACCATAAAATGTATCTTACACCTAATGCAAATCTACGGTATGTTCATTGTCAGCCTTTCACATAGCCAGTAGCCGAAGGGCAATGCTCTAACGGAAAATCCCTAGTCAGACTACAGCGAGGAGGAAGCTTATTGACCAGCGGAAGTGAGTGGGGAATGAGTGTGTAACGAGTTCATAAATTCAGCTGAAGTCTCCACTAAGTTAAGTAGTACATACCAACATCAATTGCCTAAAAATCTACACAGTTTTTTAACAAACACAACGTACATATTGAGAAAAACATCCTCTCATGTTGTTCAAGCTTACCGGAGATAAATATATCCTGTCTCATGGAAAACTAACTGAGCGAGTATGGAAAATCTTATGCAAACTATCAGTTATATTCGTCTATGGGCAGTGCTCAGATTGTCTAACCACTCCAAAAGAAGACAACAAATGTCCCATCAACCTAAATCGTGCGTGTAGTAATAGTAGTAGTAGTAGTAGTAGGCGCGCTGAACCACCTCCTCG